>JAQPZY010000986.1:690000-899670 GCA_029931535.1 Margaritifera margaritifera
CGGAAAATAAGGCTTCTTCGTTATCGTGGCTTCTTGGCTCCAAGGCACTTGCTTTTATACCAAAACCCGCCTTCTTTAGTTGTATTTTTTCGAATTTAGTGCTTGGACTGACTTGTAAAATTGGTTCAATTTGAGAGAAACGGAATATCATTTGGTCATAATATGCCTTTTTATGCTTTTTTTATAGACTCTAGAGAGCACGGTTCATAGTCTGAACCATCGGTTAAATAAGTGTTTAAATGATCAGAATGATATTTTCAATACTGCATGCTTCACGTTTGTTGTCATAAAGCCACCGCTGTAAGTTGTGAATATGACGTTAAGTCACTTGCTTGGTTGAAAGATTCTTTTGTGACTCAATGAATTCATCCACATCGTCAGCTTTATCATCTCTACTCTCAAACAGCTTGTTTAGTTCATCCACAGACAAATCTAATAAAGCAAAAGCTCCGGTGTCTGCTACATTTGCGTACATTGTTTGTTTACAATAAAACGTAGTTCCTAACACGCGATACTATTTTTAGACACACGTGTCGTGCAGTATGAAGCCCTGCAGTATGGAGAAATACTGCACGATTCTGACAATGCAAAGTTAATGGAGAAAAAAATGAGTATATAATAATGAAGACTATTTAACGAGGATAATACATATATCATACAATAAAGAGTTTGTTTACAGTATTTACGCATTTCCAATATGTATGCCAATCGTTCGCTCACACACACATACACACGCGCACACAACATACACACATGCACACAACACACAGCACAGTCACAGGCATACAACACACATACCCTCACTCACATGCACAACACAAATACAGACGCAGACACGCACTTTGAATGAAGAGGTTATGTTATTTTTTTATTTTTTTTATTTTTTATTTTTCTTACCTAGACTGAGCATTATGCTAATTTAACGAGAACGGTATGCCCTCTTAAAACAGTCCGTTGAAAAGTCGACTTTAAATTTAAGGGGAGGTAATTCCAGCATAACACTCCTAAATAAGCTACTACTTTTCTATTTTTCTCTTTTTAGCTTTGGAAGGGTAAAATTCGAAGAACTTGATCGTAGATTGTAAGATTAAATAAGGTGATCCTAACTGGAGCATTTCACATATATAAACATAATCGGTGCCCAGATAAGTTTTATGCATGCCATTTGCCTTTCAATTAAAATGTATCTTATGAACTCGTGCAATTTTCAGAGTTTTAAATAAAGGGGAAGATGGGGTGTTAAATGGCACATTTAGAATCAACTTCAGTATCTTTGTAGTTTTTAGTGTATCTTATCTAAAGCGAATTTTGAAGAACCACTCCATAAAATGATCCATGTCTGGTTGAATAAAACTTGTACAAAATAAAACTGTATACGTTGATCTACAGACAACAGACAAAAAACCTTCAATACATGAAAGCAGAACACACTGAGCGCATGTTTACTGATGTTGTTAATGTGCTCAAACCATTACATGTGGTTAGCAGTAGCTGCACACATCCAACCATTACACGTGGTTAGCAGTAGCTGCACACACCCAACCATTACACGTGGTTAGCAGTAGCTGCACACATCCAATCATTACACGTGGTTAGCAGTAGCTGCACACATCCAACCATTACACGTGGTTAGCAGTAGCTGCACACATCCAACCATTACACATGGTTAGCAGTAGCTACACACATCCAACCATTACACGTGGTTAGCAGTAGCTACACACATCCAACCATTACACGTGGTTAGCAGTAGCTGCACACATTATTTTTCCTTTTCAACCTCAGAAGTTATTTAATTACCACTTCTTATGTTTAATTTGTCTGATCTGAATCTACAATTCCTCTGCTGAGTTGTGATCAACATGCATTTCGCTTACAAAGTTTAAGACCATATCATTCTCTCTTGACCACACTGATTTAGTTCCAGGCCTTTTCCAGGTTGGATATAACAGTCTCAGTGTCAGTTCCAGTCATAGGAAGAGCTGTATCATTTGCGAATAAACTGGTTGCACAATTTAAATCGTCCAGATATACTGATCGGTCATTGATGTAACCGGATTGAAACCGGGTGTGATTGGATCTAACGTAAATACTAAACACAATTACGTGAACGAGATGTTTATTTATAATGCATATGAATAATGATTTAATCTGACACCTTACTCATGAGCATACAATCCAACAGTGAATATAACAAAATGATGCGCACAAAGTTCAACAAGGGATATAAGAAAATAATATCGTTCCTAAATGGAACCGATCAAAACATGGAATTTCAACAAAACCCAAATGATCCCGTGTATGAACAGATATGATCAATGTATAGACCTATTATCAAATATGATTAATATATGGAATTATAAACAAGTATGGTAGACATGTGGATCTATCAACATGATACGATCACAATGAAATTAATAAACAAGAATGATTGATATATGGAATTATAAACAAGTATGGTACACATGTGGATCTATCAACATGATACGATCACAATGAAATTAATAAACAAGAATGATTGATATATGGAATTATAAACAAGTATGGTTGACATGCGGATCTATCAACATGATACAATCACAATGAAATTAATAAACAAGAATGATTGATATATGGTTTATAAACAAGTATGATGGCTATATAATTGATTTTAACTCGTATAGTGATATTTAATTAAATTTTCACACAAATAGTGATATTAAATTTGATCGGATTCAACAGTGAAACGTATGATATTATTTAACTTGTGGCGTCCAGTCGATGATCACGAGAGATTTCCGATTCCACAGCTCCCGTCCAATTGTGAAGGAACAACCTCACTTGGCCCGCTCCTCCCAGCCTGCCCAAGATCCACTGAGAGCCTCCTTATCCAGCAGACCCGTTGGTCCAGTACCTTTCGCCCCTCACAATAAGTAGACCAGACCCGTCCTTCGAACCAACGTCACCATCGACAGCAGCATCCAGGTCACACAAAATTCCCAGAGTTCAACTACTTTCCGTGAACAGCTAAAAATATAATGACTGAGCCGTGTAATACATGAGACATGGTTAAGTACGAATACAATGATATACATGCGCACACATGAATTAATTTCGTTATGCATTACATTATTTCATAAGAACGACTGTACGAGATTATTATTATAATAATCAATTTCGTATACGAATCTGTCTCCGGCTAGTATAATCACACTGGATTATAAGAACTCGAAAACTACTCTTCATTGAATGCATGCAACACATAATTGAATTCAGCTTGTCTGTCCAGCTATAAAAATGGCTATCTTGAAAGGGACTACAGTCTATCTGATAGCATGGCGTTATTGTGGCATAGGTCTCACTCCACATAAAATTTAGAATAAATTCCAAAACATCCAATATATAAAACAACTCTATCACACAGAACGGATAGGAAGAAAGAATACATTTTCATTTTCACATACCTCTATAGCTGACGACTGACTGCTCCTGTAAAGTGGTTATTAGTCTGCATCTTTTCAGATACACAGTCAACACCTTGTTTTGGTTGTCCAGAGTCCGATGTAAATTATGAAATTTTTAATTTATCCCAAATCCCCAACACCCGAGTCAACTTTACTTACTGAGATGGAACCATGTATCAAGAAATCTGAGAGAACCCCATACAAGCCTCATCAGGAAACTTTCCGTATCAAGAAATCTGAGAGAATCCCATACAAGACTCATCAGGAAACCTTCCGTATCAAGAAATCTGAGAGAATCCCATACAAGCCTCATCAGGAAACCTTCCGTATCAAGAAATCTGAGAGAATCCCATACAAGCCTCATCAGGAAACCTTCCGTATCAAGAAATCTGAGAGAATCCCATACAAGCCTCATCAGGAAACCTTCTGTAAAGTGGTTGTTGGTGTACATCCTTTCAGATACACAGTCAATACCTTGTTTTGGTTGGACAAAGCCCGATGTAAATTCTGATATCCAGACAAGCTTCATCAGGAAGCCGTATGTAAAGTGGACAGCTTCCAGACAAAACTCATCTGTATTGCGACTATACAGAGAGAATTTAGGGCTACAAATACCCTGGTTGTAGTAAAAATCCACGACCAGAGAACTCGAGGTAATCGCGTTTCCACTGTCGGCACTTTCTACGTGAAGCAGTGGGTAAACCGAACTCTATTTTTAAATAACTAAGGCTGAACTATATACCCCCAAGCAACGCTGTACGCGGCAACGAAACTCATTGTCGTTTATATATTATACAAAGGTATTTTAGTACTCGCAATTTCGTGACAATTGATAAAAAGCAAAAACAATAGTGGTCCAGGCATGGACCCTCGAGAGAGCCCGTATAGAGTGTCCTACTCTTCAGAAAGACTGCCATTCAAAAATCATGTATGGCTCCTTTCACTCATATATGATTTAAATCAAATCACACATGTTAAAACACAGTTATACATTTACATTTTTGAAGATAATTTCATAATCAAACATATTAATAGCTTATACATAACAGAAATGGTTTACTATTTGTTTTCCTTTATCTCAAACAATATCCTCTCAATATTGTCATGCACAAGCTTGGTTTTCTAATATACGTAAGACCTTCCTTAAAACCATTATACCTCCACCAGCCCCACCTTTTCTGTCCTTAATTTATATACCATGTCCATTTACATGTATTTACTGTGCAAATAAAAAAAATAAAACAATTTAGTCAAAATAGTGTCGCGGAGTTTTAAAATATGAATGTCAGTTCTACGACGGCAGCATACTTTCTTTGACGGCAGCATAAGTTCTTATGACAACAGCATAAGTTCTATGACGACAGCATAAGTGCTATGACGAAAGCATAAGTTCTATGTCGACAGCATAAGTTCTATGACGGCAGCATAAGTTCTATGATGACATCATAAGTTCTATGTCGACAGCATAAGTTCTATGACGACATCACAAGTTCTATTTAAGTTGTATTGTTCCTAGTATCAGTAATAAGCCGTAGTACATTAATATGTGCTATATGTAAACTTTTTTTTAATTATACCTTAACTCTGTTTGGCCGGGGGGGGGGAGAGAGAGTATCCTATTAAGCACGATTAGTGTGATTACAGTAGAATCTATACCATTTACACTGTCCCAGGCTGCTGTGCTCAAAATCATTTGCAGCAGATGAAGAGGATTCAGAGACATTATTATTTGTTGCACACACGTATTCATCCCCGGGCATTAGGAAAGTATACCTACTTAGAGAATGATTTTTGAGAGACGGTGTAATGACAAAGCATGTCGTTTTTATATAGTTGGGAAACCTTGCTATTTGATATTGAAGTCAGCTTAATCAAGCTTAACTAACATTTCCTTGATTTCTAGTTTTCCCAGATGTGAGTGGGAATATTAATTGAATTAACTGAATCAAGCACCCCGCTATTATAAGAGAGCTTTATTGTACCAAAAGGTAAAAGGTATACAAACAAAAGTACAAAAACTTAGATTCTGTTAATAAATAAAAGAACTAGCAGTACTGTTTCCTTTTTTTTTTTTTTTTTTTTGTTTGTTGGGAACGAACCTCTTGGATAAAAAAAGAGGTTTGCAGTTTAACTGATTGCTAACATGAGTAGCAAGAAACTGCTGTCCTAAGCCTATGATCCACTTTAAACCGGTTATAATTTTATAAAATATTTTTTTACAAATCATTCGCTTGTGAGCATGATTACTACTTTTAACATTTAAAACAAGCTGGATCACTAAGCCATGATCATCCACCATTTCTATTTGTTGAAAAAGTTGGAGCGCTCAACCGATTTTAAAAAATGTCAAAAATCTGTCATCATTACTACTGGAGAATTTTTGAAAAAGCTGGATCACTAAACTTTGGTACTGACCATTTGTATCTTTTAAAGAAAGCTGAACCAATAACATATGACTGCCATTTGTGTGTGTGTGTGTGTGTGGAAAGAACTGACTTAACATCCTAGCTCAGTCAACTTTATACAGGTTTAAAACCCTTGAATAAAGTTATAGAGCAAATTGAAAAGATTAATGATTATCTTATTGACCTACTAAAAAGAGTCTAATAAATTAAATTAAGTTTTCAAAAAACACGTAAAAAGAACAAGCAATCTTATTTAAATGGTATCAGGACGGGAAATAAGTGGCTATTATCTGGTGATAAAGGTCCAGAATAGGATAGAGAATGGAAAAAGTTCCATGTTCTTAAGCCTTAAATTCTCTAACAACAGAGAAAAACCATTGAAATGTTAGGTCTGCAATAACATGTTTTTTGAACATTATGCTCTAAAAACGCATATAAGGATACATTCCAGAGACAGACCTTTCAAAAGCAAAGTTTGAAATAAAAAGTTTGTTGACTGTGCTCCTATAAATGAGCATATAAAAACACATTTTGGATAATAAAAGAATAAGTGTGAATTATATGATAAAATCTATGTTCAATACATACTGGAGAAAAACTATTAAAATGTCAAGTTTGCAATAAATTTTGTTGTGTTTTTTTTTTTTTTTTTTTATCTTCTTATTACAATTATGTTCAAAAGAGGCATACAATGATACTTTCCGGTAATGTGAATTTTGCAATATATGGTTTGTTTGGTTATAAGCATTTAATTATACAGTTTGAAGAAATTAAATAGAAGTATGATGTTTGGTTATAAGCATTTAATTATACAATTTGAAGAAATTCCATACAAGTGTGATGTTTGTAATAAGACGATAAATATATAGTATTATCACAGTAACGCGATCTTGATTGCTAGATCACGTCGAGTTGGCAGCATTAGAAAATCCGGATCATGATCCGGATTTTTATGCTGACAACGAGACGTGATCTAGCAATCAAAATCGCATTACTGTGATAATGATATTTTTGTTATATACCTTTCAATTTTCAGATAATTTAATAAAATCACTATATGTAGTTGAAAAACACAAGAAATTGCTAAACATTTCAACCTCTATAATACGAACTTTATCTTAGAGAATAAACCGAATTACTTTTTGAAAGGCTGACATGCGCATGAATATTAGTTTTATGAATGAAGTTTGTGAAACGACGCTCGCTCAGTTTGACTACCATCACTGTCAGTAACACGAATTCTTCGACGCTTGAGGGCAGACTACTCATATATGTGATTTACAGTTATTGTGCAGTTCTGAAATTTTGCATCAAGGAAGTTTTCACCAACTGAATGACTGGAGGTTTCTTTCAGAGGCCAGGTTGAATGCGGTTGAACTGTTTCTTGCGAGACATTGTGAGAGGCTCCGATGGGAACTTGACACAGGAATGACAACATTATTTTGACAGTTATTTAAAACAGGATTGGAGAAATTGTTGGAACTTGATGGTACAGATTTGTTGCAGAGAATATTACTCATTTATAATTTCAAATTCATCCATTATGCGTGAAACTCACTAACGTTACCATTTATGAATTTCCGTAAATGGGTTGTACTGTACAACTGTAATGTTTTGGTACGCGATTTCCGAATATGATCTTGTTTCAGACGTACATTTTGGCAATATTTTACTACTTCAAAATAAAGGAAAAAATTCTTTTTTATTGTTCTTGTGACAAAACAATGGTTTAGACCTTTCAGATATTTTACTCATAACGCAAGGTTTCTTAACTAACGTCGCTGTGAGAGCTTTGTTTACCGATAGTGTTGGCATTCCATCGCTAGGGGGCGCTGATATTGTCACCAGGAAACCGCGAATATAAAGTAGTCTCAGCCTCGTTTGAGAGTATGGTGATACGGGTTTGGAAAATGATAGTATCGTTTTCCTGCTTGTAGGAAATGACGGTAACATTCTGGCTCTTTCTTGGGTAGAAAATTGGTAGGTGTATAATAAGAGCCAATACGCGCATACTCGAGAGCAACTATTCAAAATATTTGGTTGAAATCATCAATTGAACGAACATTTAGTGATATCTGCTGGAAATAAAACAGTAAAAAGCTGGTGGTGCACTTCTGTCAGGACTTCACTCTTAATCAGGACAGTAAGACATGCAAACAGGACTCTCGATAAGGGCTTTATTATGGAACTAAAATAATCAGATATATGGTGACATATTCGATAAATTAAGCGTATAGTTAATAACTTAGTAACTTAACTGTATTAATAACTTCATTATTCAGTTTACAAATTAACTGTCAAGATGGTAAATTATTATTAAATTTCTTTTAAGGAAGCTTTTCCAGATCGTTCGTTGATGTAGAAGTAGAACTGATGGATTCTGAGCACACACTCGCTGCTAATATGTGTTTGAAACCCGTCACGGACATAATTGTTTCTATTAATTGAACTCAGCTGCTCACTCTTGTCGTTCCTTAATCAAGTATGACACCAAATTTGTGCCAAGGATGTGAGTTGAAATTTATATAAATTACACGTGCTGCGGACTTCCGGTAAACCATAATATCATGGAGTAGTTCGCATCACTGATGGTTGTTGTCGACCGTGTAATTGAGAGAGAGAGAGAGAGAGAGAGAGAGAGAGAGAGAGAGAGAGAGAGAGAGAGAGAGAGAGAGAGAGAGAGAGAGAAGCGATCAAGTTCTAGAGAAGAAGTTCTTAAGTTCAAGATTATTTACAAATATTCTTGTACTTTCTTGCAACTAAACAGTGAGTATACGAAAGAGCAAAGCGAAAAAGTTCACATGTTCTTAAGTAATATTTATTTTAACTGACTAATGTGTTGTATATTGAATGGAAGGAACTGAGAGAACGCGAACTAGAACGTGAAGTTAAAATGAGGAAATGTCTAAGGAAAGAGAGATAGTGAGCAAGATAACTTCACAAAAGATGAAAGATCCACTTAGAATTGAACTTGTAAGGCAGCTTGGAAAATGTTCGAAGCAATTTAAATATGCCGAGGCAAAAAAGTTTCTAATAAGAGCAAAAAGACGGCTAGCACGCGAAAAAGAAAAGTGAACAAGTTCACAGGTTGAAAGATGAACAATGAACTAAATATTACATAGGTGGACTACTTGCTGCTGTGCTGTTACTAACTAAGGGTTCTTTTCATCACAACTGGGACATAAGGCTGCAACCATCTTCCGCCATCTAGGTCGGTCCTGAGCAATGGCTTGTGCTTCGCCCCAGGAAAGTCCCACCTCTTCCAGATCCGTCATCATTGTCCTTCGCCAGGTTGTCTTTGGCCGGCCACGCTTACGCTTCCCCGCTGGTGTCCATCTGAGAGCTATCTGAGAGCTACCTGTTGTGCTGTTGTGATAGCTTATTTAATTTATTCAGAGAGAGAGAGAGAGAGAGAGAGAGAGAGAGAGAGAGAGAGAGAGAGGTGGTGGTTTTGTGGTTTTGTGGGTTTAACGCCATTTTTGAGCACATGATAGGCTATACATGGCGGACAGTATATTTGGTGGAGGAAGACCCTGAGAAGAACCACCCACCCACGGGAAGCTACTGGCAAGCTTTCTCACATACCCACGTCGACCGAGCCGAGACTCGAACCCACGCGGACAGAGGTGAGATGTGAGTGATCTATAAAGGCGAGCGCCTGAGACCACTCTGCCACCCGTGGCCCCGAGAGAGAGAGAGAGAGAGAGAGAGAGAGAGAGAGAGAGAGAGAGAGAGAGAGAGAGAGAGAGAGAGAGAGAGAACAAGTCAGTCATTGAGCAGAGAGCAAAGCAAGCAGGTCTCTAGTTCTAGTGAGAGAATCAAAGTAAACAAGTGCTCGAATACATTCCAGCATTCCAGGTTCAGGAGGACAAGGTAAGTCCATTTCTAGGAATGTTATAGAGCTTCATTTCTTGCTGAAAATGACAAGAAAGATAAAAAAACATACTGGACACTATTTACCACGCAGCATTACATTATGGTTTTACAGTTAGTTGAAGCATCCTTTTGAAGATGATATTAAAATTTAAAATAGGATCACCACCAGACACGAGTTTTGACGAAGTTTTAAGGTCTTTATTCCAATTTCTGAAAAGTCAGTTTACTATTGAGTATCTGATTACACAAGCAATATTGCCTGACACGATAATCAAATATATAAACGAGTCTTAGTGATCCAAGGTATTATGGATTAAGGGAAAGAATTGTGAACAAGTGAGTAAAATTTCGAACAAGTTAGAGAGCAAAGTCTTCAAGCTAGTGCTTAAAAGAGAATCGAAACGAGAGAAGCGAGCAAGCTGCTATTCTGGAGAACAAGTCTCAAGTTCTGGTGACCAAAGTTTAGATAGTAAACCAGTAATAAAAGAGATAAGCGTTAATATTACAGAGCAAAGCGAGAGAAGTAAAAAGATTTCTACACAATTTGTCCTAGAACTTAAAATAGAAAGACCTGAGAGCAAACTGAACAAGTTCAAGTTTAAGCTGTCTGCTTAATACATTTAAACGGGGGAAAAGAAAAGTGAAGAAAGTGATGCGAATATAAATCAATTTGCAATAACGTGAAATTAAAACTCAGTTGATTAAGAAGATAGAACTTTTAGAAGAAAGTATAAAAAAAACCCTCATAATTTTGTTTTTTTAATTTTAAAACTGGGTAGAGGTTAGTTTGGTAACAACTTCTGGTGGTATGAGTATTGCAGTTGCTAGGTTAGGAATTGCAGAAATGGTATCCTGATTTATGATTCCAATAGCTTTTACAGGATTTTGCGAACATTTACTAGGGTTTGTTGCTAAAGCTTTTGAAAAAATGATATACCGTAAAATTATAAAACAAGATGAGATAGCAACCTGCGGTATAATGAAGTTAACCAGTATTGATTATATGGTTAATAATGTAATAAGCAATAAAGATATAGCTCATGGGGAATTTTATTTAATAATTACTGAGTATCACTGATAAAAATGTTATAAATGCCATTACAAAAGTAAGCAGTTTTGAAAATCCAAATATTGATAAACTGAAGAAAACGTTTCATTGAGGGTAAGAAAATAAAGAGGAAGATAGTTTAATAAAGATTACAGAAGACAGTAACAAATGAGTGAGTATGCGAGCAAATAGCAAATTGAACAAGGTTTTTAATTTTTTAAATTGATATAACAGCAGAAGGTCAAAGCAAGAAAGAAAATAATTTTTCTAATCCAATTGATAACACAGATGGTAAATTATCATTTTAATTACAGAGAATAGATTTTGTAGTTTTGTTATTAAATATGTCAAATGATAAGAAACAACATATTTAATACATTAGTGATAAGAATGAAATAAAAAAACGTTTAATTCCAGACGGATTTTATAATCTTAAAATGTATATGAAGAATGTAAAAAATGGACTGACTGCTAATAACGATAATGAAGAAAGTATCGATACCGAGTGTTTAAAAAGTTTTACTAACTGCTAGCAACACAGAGTATATAACCAACTACAACTCAAAATTGCTAGAATTTAGTAGTCAGCGATCTATACGGACAACTACTGAATCAAATACATTTTGTTGTTTTTTAAAACCTAATATTGTTTGTATTTTCCCAGACCAAATCAATAACACAAAATATTATTTTAATGGAAGCTTATCTGTGGCTTCCACGTCTAAGAACTCGTTCGCTCTTATCTCTTGATCAAATTAGCTTAAGTCTTTACGAGTCAAAAATGTTTTTCATGGTGATTTTATTTCATACGATGGTGAAGGAGATTACAAGCAATAACAAATAGGTACAATAAACAGATTAAATATTAGTAGTAAAGATGAAGATTAGAAAGTAATAGATTTTTATGGAATGCCTGAAACGTATTGTTTCCAATTAAAGAAATTGACAATGGAAACATCATTAGGAGGTCCTAATTATTTTTGGTTTTGAATGACAGAACGAAGAAAGAGAAGTTCACAATGATCAGTGATCTAAACTTAAAGAGCAACCGTATCATTACACTGGGTGACCCGGTACATGTAACTGATGCAGTTAATCATTAAATATGTACAAAAGACATATTGAGATTCGTCCACGAAGAACACTGGAGGAAAATAATTTGAAAGATATAAAACAACAAGGCGAGAAAATGTCTACAATAAATTGACAACTAATAAAAAGCTCAAATAAAAAATCTACTGCTTTCAGAACTTCAGAAACAGATAAATGGTACAAAGAAGAAGATTTTAGATGCGCAAGATTTATTTATCAGGAAATTAAACACTATATACAGCGTTTTACAAGCTTTAGAAATTGTTAGAGAGACAGACCTGTAGAAATACTAAACAAACAATAATACTTACAACCCATTGAACGCATGATAAACAGTGAGATATCTGTCGTAGAGAGTGACATGGAGGAAATTACAATACTTTGCAATCACAACATCAACATATACAGAAAGTATTAATCGATGAAAAAAACAAAACAGAAAGATGAAGAGATTAAAAAGTTTGTTGATGACTCCAAAGCTGGCCTGATAAAGTTAGAGGATAACCTGATTGCTATAACCAATAGTCTTAAATGATAAGACTTTATCGACTCTCAAAAATTTACAACTTGCTGAATAGAAAAATAAAAAACAGATAGCGAAGAATATACAGATCGAAAACTTGCCAATAATAATGGTATTGTGCAAGGAACTATTGGTGAATTAGATAAAATGGTAAAACGATTGCCAACAGATTTTAGTTACATATTGAATATACAGAGACATAATTATAACCGATCATGAAAAGAAACATCTTACAATCAGTACTAATATTAATAACTTTAAAATTGAAGTACACAAAAAGACTTTAGCATTAAGTGACAAAATTGATACAGTTAAATCCGAAATTGAAGGAGACATAGAGATACTGAAAACTGAATTAAACGCACAACTGGATATAAGGAGTATTGTATCAATTGACAAAAACTGATGAGTTACAACAAAAAATCTATACAAAAAGAAGTTTGACGAGAAATTAATATCTCGTTAACTTTGTTTTCTGATTATACAATTGTAAAGAGCGAACGGTCTAATGATGGTATTATTTTAACAGTGGGTATATAAGATGAAATTGTAATTGAAAAAGGAGCAGAAAGTAAACTAAGTCGTTAAAAAATGGCTGGAAATTTCCCTTTTGGAGGTTTTACCACAAACTCTATTAAAAGTTATGAGTTTAATTATGCACCGTCATTTGTTGCTGAAAAAATTTCATACGATACAATATGTAAAAATGGATGCAATTCATGCGATGTAATCAGGTATGTATACAGTTTTCACTGACTTATGTTTATTAATCTGCCCCACAATCTACTATTACTAGGGATATCAATTATATGACTTTTACAATGGATTTGCCGCTAGATAGTCAGAATGCTATTTACTGTGGAAAGCAAAGAGAACGTCTTTACAGAGTCAAAGAAACACATGCATATTATATTGAAGAGAACAGCGTGCTTCCGATCAGATTACAACACAAAGAAGAAACATATCAAGGTGTTGATTACAAACTAGAAACATAAAAATTTACTGTCATTAAATGGCAACAGCAGTAGTTATGATTGGCGGTCCAATTATTAATGCCTTAGCATTCATGGGAGGTAATTTTTATTTTCTATTTCATTTATTTGATCCAAGGGGTGCAAATAAAGAAAGACTAAGACATAATAAAACAAGCGAAGAATTGCAAAAGAAAAATAATGAGTTTAATGAAAAGAGTCAAATCACTGGATTACCTGATGGAAATATTAAGAAAACAAGGTTTGGTTACTCAGAACTCAAATAATTTCGATGAGGCTTTTTCTCTGTATTCTTCTACCAGTTCCGTAACTGTCCTAGACAAACATAGACATCGTAATTTAATGCTTTTTACCAGCCCACTGATCAACAGATGACTTCTCAATATTTGCGTATTGGTGTTGCAATTGGAGCTATTGTTTATTTTAGTTACAAGAATCTCTGAGCATGAGAGAGAGAGAGAGAGAGAGAGAGAGAGAGAGAGTGAGAGAGAGAGAGAGAGAGAGAGAGAGAGAGAGAGAGAGAGAGAAAGAAGATGGGAGTGATGTGAATAGAAGTCTGCTAGTACGCATAGAAGTCTGCTAGTACGCAAGCTGGAGCAAAGCGAGGAAGTCGCTAGTTTTAGATAATTTAGGTAACTAAATAGCAACATACGGAAAATATATAACTCCTCATAGACAAGAAAAATACCTCAAGGTGTAAAATATCCTAATTCAACCCATCTTTGTATCACGTGCAATCAGAGCAGTATAAAACCTGAACAACATTTGCAGCTGGTGATATCTAGATTAGGACCTAATATATTGATTGAACATTATATTTTTATTTTTTTGTCTTTTTTTCTGTTCAATATAAAGGTCAAAGGAAATGCTAATAATTATGGTATAATAAATTATATAGGAAGAATGCTTGTTTGGGATATAACAATTTCTTACGGTGCTGATGAAAAGTTTAAACTAAATGATCACACAATTTGCATGATTTTTAAAAGAATTTTGGTTATCAACCTCTGTGAGAACAAATATAATATACCAAGGTATTATGAGCAAAAATCTTAGGAAGTTAAGATCACGAGCTTCTAATGCGCAGAACACTGATACTGAAGCTGTTCGGTTTATCGTAAACGTAAAGAAGTTTAGAATATAACTCGATGTTCATATACTAACAGTCCATTTTCAATTGTATAAATTAGTTTTTCCTCAAAATCTTAGAATTACGATTACACTAAAGAAAGCATCTGAATTGATATATGGTGCTAACCAGGATTACGAATCGGAGAATATTTGTCTTCAGTACAACACAGTTACTTCCGGTATAATGGCTAACTCTATTAACGGAAAGGATAGAAATGGACTTCCCTTTCTTTTATCACTTATATCACAAGAGAGAGAATTATTGATGTAGCTGCCAATACAACCTTAATCTGTGTCATACTAGATACGTCAAGAATGAGTTTAACATGAGAATTGATATTATGCGGGGAAGAACGCAGAGATTGGTCTATAAAAAAGTAGTTCAATTCAGCAAGAGATAAAATAATGAATACTCTGGAAGGATTACCAAACATGTTTTATCTACAAGGGTATACAAATAAAAACATAGTTTAATGAAGAAAATAAATATTTCTTTAATGAACAAGAAAAACACATGGAGATGACCAATATCGCTGTGAATAATTTGTATGCAGATCACCATGATGTATAGTTGGATCTTAGAATCACATATGATAATGTATTACACAGAACAGGACACAATTTATTAAATGTTTAACAAGGAATACATATACAGATAAAAGGGAAAGAAAACGCAGACGAAGACAAAATGCACATTTACTTTCTGTCTGAGTCACCAATAGAGCGGTTACATCTAGATTTTCTTGGAAATTTACCCGAAAGTTAGAAGAGAAGGAAAGTAACACAATATTGTGATGGTAGACCAGTTCACTAAGTGGATTGAGTGTATACTTATTCAGTCTCAAACAGCAGAAGTTACCGCTCACGCGACATTGAATGAGTTTTTCTCTAGGTTTGGGTGTCCTTTTTAATATATTCACAGATCAAGGACAAAATGTTGTGATCAGGCTCTTTACTCCAGTCTTGATGTTATGCATATTAACAATGCTAGGACTGCACTTTGTAGACCTTCTGCAAACGAACAAGTTGAAAGGTACAATCCAATGGATCTTGTACTTTGCTTTACTGATAAGTCTTAACGCCAGTGGGACAAATATTTGGCAGAGTCATCAGGGGCACTCAGATTGTCTATAAAACGGCACACCGGCTATACTCTCAATAAAGACTGGAAAGGGAAGTCAATCGTCCATCTGATTGTATATTATGTTCTAAGAAAGAAGCACGGGAACTGACTATTGATGATTATGTTAGGGGATTAGAACTCTTAATTGTTTTAAAGGGTGGTCAGATCAGTTGCTCAGTGGAAACGGACATTTGATGATTGTGTCTTCGGATTCACAGGAACTGTGTCAAAATTCAGCGAGGACCAAATAGAAACCTTACGCAGAGTTCCTAGTCATCGCATTTTGACTGAAACTGACTCTCATCACCCTTGCATTTTATAACAAGTGCAGGAGTGGAGACCAACACACCCTCCTTTATTGGGGACTTAGCAGTTTGGCTGGTCCGGTTATAAAGGACTATCATGTCATGTAATGCACACATGCATTACTGCCCAGTCTTCCCAGTTCTTGTGAGCTTGCATACCACATATTCCCGGGACAACGTTTTTTTTTTTCTTCTCTTTTTTTAGGAGAGGTGGGACTGTGGTATACCTGGAGTCTTTGCCATGGGTGAATTAAGGATTCCCTAATTATAGACATGGATGACATCATTTGGGAGCAATTTCCATTTGTGTACAGAGAAACCAGAGTGAGTCATAGAGTACCGTTTTGAGATCCTCGTAGTTCAAGCTGTAAGTCTAATCTAGAGTGTCATTTTTAATTTGCCTAAATGTTTGACTGTGGGGTCGACGGAAGAGCTCATGGTAAGTGAGAAGTGACCATCTTTAACAATAGGTCTACACCGATTCGGGGATAAATAGTACTTCACGATTTTTCAGGTTTATATTCAAAGGAAAGTTTTACTCACGACTAATTCAACAAGGAATTTTATATACTTTATCATATTCAAAAGGCACTTGCTACGATGTTGTATAAACTTATTTCATTCCAAGGATCTTATACAAGTACGCTGTACGCACTTCTTAATAGATGTGTTTCCAGCTTATGTAAATATACTACAAATCAAAGTTAACTTAGCATACCTATAAAAATCTATATAGGATATTTTCTTTTCCCACATTAATACAAAAAAAAAACTGATATTTTAACGAGCGGCCAAGCCACGAGTTAAAATATATCGTTTTTGGTGCCACAAGATGAAATATATCAGATATTTATTCAGGAAAAAAACATTTTCATTTTATTATATATCAAAATTTCTCCACAATTGAAGCTTAGAACACCCCACTCTCCTTGTTGTAAATGCCCTCACTTTTGTAGGCTTATCATATAAATATCAGTGACTTAAAACAGCGCTAGGACTGCGATGACATAATTTGTCGAAGGAAATTACATATTTGACATTTTGTAAACTATTTGATCAAAAATGACCACAAAGCAAGTCCGATTCAGCAATGCGTCACAGAGGGTTTACCATTGTTGTCAAGGAAGTACGGGGAACTAACTTAATAGAAACGCGAACGGGGTCGAGTCAAATTTCTTCAGTAAAAATTAGTTTCCATGGCTGAAATGTAATGCAGTTTCTATTTATTTGTTCTAGCTCATAAAGTGCTCGTTTTGTTGCTGCAGGTATAACTTCTGCAGGCACAATCAATCAAGAGTAGCATGGCATGATGGGAAATCTTATATTTTCACATGTGAAAATATAGGGATATATATTTTACATGTGAAAATATGGGAATGAAAAAATACATAAATTATTTGGCCAATAAATTTCTATATTTCACACTTAAGTATATAATAATTCTGTCTATTTATTATTTTGACGTGAATTACTTAAACAACGTAAAGCTTTTCATTAAAAAGGATATATTATTTTCGTTTGCAGCTAAGAGCGAAAATGTACGACATCCTATTGATTGATTATCTTTTGAATTTACAATATAACATGCATATATAGGATGCTCATTGGACTGAACCAGCTGTCGGTATTTACAATATCAGTAGCTTATCACACCAATTAGAAATATAACGTCAGTATTGGACAGTAATCAAGTTTGCAGATAAAAAAATATTACAAAATCAGAACCAGATATATCTATAATTGAAATTGTATGTTCCTATTAATACAAGATTGATGTTTCCTGGGAACCATGTTATGGTGATGCAATAAAGCGTATCGACTGGTTACTCCATGCATGTTAGTCCATAACTATCGCTGATATGCTTTTATTGTTCTTTATTTTTATTTTGTATTAGTCTGATTACGAAATTCGTTCAATCAACTATAGCATGTTAGAATCGACAGCACGGAACTATATACGTGTAATCTTACATTTTAAATGTTTTGATCAGTATCTGATGGCATTGGCAGCATAGGAAATATCTTAAACATATTGTATGAATTTTGTGACTCCTATTTTGCTTTTTTCATACACCCTTGTGTTAAAATATTCAATGTCATACACATTAAATTTATACTGTATTGACATCTATATAAATGTTCCAAAAATTATACCATTATATTCATTATTTATTGGCATCAATATAAATGTTCCTTATTTTATACCATTAAATTCATACTGTATTGGCATCGATAGAAATGTTCCAAAAATTATACAAATAAATTCATACTCTATTAGCATCGATAGAAATGTTCCAAAAAATTATACCATTAAATTCATACTCTATTGGCATCGATATAAATGTTCCAAAAATTATACCATTAAATTCATATCTCTGCTGGCATCAATATAAATGTTCCAAACATGATACCATTAATAATATAATCTGACAAAAGATTTTTTCTTCTTCTCTTTCGTCTACGCGTAAACATAGACTTAGCTAGATTTTAAAATCTCAAGGCTCTTAGATCATGGGAAAGTGGATAAAATGGCGGTATACCATGTGGTGGTTACAGCTGTAGTCTCATCCTTACCTAAAGGTTTACAAATTTATGAGCATTAATCTGTACTCATACTTACAATTCTCTATAAAATCTCATCTCCCTAGAGTTACAGCAATAAACTTATCTAATTATGTTAAGGCGTCTAACTTGAAGCAAACAAAAGAAAAATCATCAGATCTAAAACGTAATTGGAGTCTTTAGTTTAGAACTTGTGCTCAAAAAGGCTTCATAGAGCCCCGTATGACAGTGACTTAAACACGCTGACAGAATCAATACCTTCATCCTTCAAATCCTCTCTCCTGTCATCTATCAGTGTATTTATCTATATATCTGTATAGGCATATGTGCATACATGTATTTATTTATGTTTGCATCTACGTACCTATGTATGTATGTATGTATGTATGTATGTATGTATGTATGTATGTATGTATGTATGTATGTATGTATGTATGTATGTATGTATGTATGTACGTACGTACGTACGTACGCACGCACGCACGCACGCACGCATGTATGTATGTATGTATGTATGTATGTATGTATGTATGTATGTATGTATGTATGTATGTATGCGTGGATATGTACTCGCCTATACCTAGATATTCAACTTATATCTCTCTACAGTATCTATATCTATATATTCCTACTTTTATCTACCTCTGCGTGTATGTATGTATGTATGTATGTATGTATGTATGTATGTATGTATGTATGTATGTATGTATGTATGTATGCATGTATGTATGCATGTATGTATCTTTTGAGGCATCTGGCTATCTGTCAATAGAAAAACTGACAAAGTGAAAATTTTATTTAGGATATGACCTTTCCTTGTAAAGGAATGATACAAACTTGTAAGAAATCCCACGAACCTCAAATGTTACGTAACATAATTGGAACTGCAACATGATGCGTAGTATCATCAGGAAACCTGGCAGTAATGCAGTCGGGAATAATATAAGTATTGATTTAGAAAGTGTCGGTGCTAACAGTTTATCAAACTTTGTATAACCTTTCCAGGCTTGTGACCTCTGCTGCTTTGATCACTTTGCAGGCTATTATTGAAAATTCATCAACCAGTGTGCGTATGGTTAACAACCTTGTCATCTACGTGACTTATATATTTGCTTTCTGGAGAGAGAGAGAGAGAGAGAGAGAGAGAGAGAGAGAGAGAGAGAGAGAGAGAGAGAGAGAGAGAGAGAGAGAGAGAGAGAGAGAGAGAAAGAATACATATACTTGAAGGAATCACCGACGTTTTACTGTATGGTTTCCCTGATATTTTGAACGAATCAATTATTCGATTTTAATTGATTATTTATACTGAGAGTCTGCAAGAGTCGTTAACATTTATAAAAAAAGAAAAATAAATACAAACAAAATAAATAAATAAATAAACAATTAAATTTCAGCCAGTTTCTTGTTTGTTATAAGCAAAATAGCTCAATGTATTAATTGAGGCAAATGCATTTTTCTCTGAGGAAAGCATTCAAACTTTACACTATCTCCTACAAACGCTGCAAGTGTATGCATTAGTGATCCCTTGTTTTAGAATTACCACCATGAAACGTTGTCTGATACTTACGTATTCGTCGAAAATCATTAGACGACAGCAGATCAGAGATTCGATCTTCTCCCTCTTGATTTTCTTTCTTTTTTTGTTTCTTTTATTTTTAGGATGCAAATAATTTAGGGTTGTAAGCACCTTCCCTTAAGTGATGCCCAACAAGTATTCCGTTGCATACTTTTGCGAAAAAACGATGTGTTCTTTTGCGAAAAAAACAATGTAGTAGAAACCGAGTCGATGGTATACATTAGTAGAAACCGATGTTATGTATATTGAATTTATAATATGTGTCCATGATTGTAAGTTGTACTTTAGTCAGATTATGGCCATTTTGTAAACAACATGTTTACAAAGCATTTGAGTTCAAGGTTTTGTTAGCAGCTGGACTGTTCTTTCCATGTCTTGTTGTGACAAAAGTCAGGTATACCAAGTAATTTTCCATAAACATTACTCATATTCTGATGTGAGAATTATCTGGTACACCTATTTATATATATATATGGGCTTAGTAAACAAGAGATCACTATTTTAATAATCAGATGTTACAGTTGTGAAAATACAGATATAATTCAGAGAGAAATTATTTACTTATAATATTCATTGGAAATAATAAAGTGCTCGAATATTTTAGGATTTTTGGGGATTTATGTGAATTCATTTAAAACACTCCGGATTACAGCATTGTGGTACATCAGGACATTCAAGACGTGTGGTACATTAGGGCATTCAAGACTTGGGGTACATCAGGACATTAAAAGCTATTGGAATTCATTCGGAACATTATATATTTTTGAACTTGTGATTAGGACACTTAGGATTATTTGGACTTTAATTCAAGTTATTGTAAGTGTCTTTTGAATTTTCACTTTAATTGTCTAGAAATAAATTGCTTGTTGATTTTACTTGATTTTCTTGGTTTCATTTTCTTTCTGTTACATATTTTTAGGCTATAGAGACGTAACGCCGAGTCATTAGTATACATTAGTAGAAACCGAGTCAATGGTATACATTTGTAGAAACTGAGTCTATGGTATACATTAGTAGAAACTGAGTCAATGGTATACATTAGTAGAAACTGAGTCAATGGTATACATTAGTAGAAACTGAGTCTATGGTATACATTTGTAGAAACTGGGTCAATGGTATACATTAGTAGAAGCTGAGTCACTGTGGTATATGTTAGTTGAAACCGAATCTACTGTCATTTATTTCATACTCTTAAGAGAAGTGATTATGAGTTATGTTTTTTTGAAGGAACATATTAGAGCAGGCAAATAGGCTGGTATAGCCTCAATCGAAAAAATCCAATCACAGGCCATCTTGTATTGGGTTACTATCACCTTTAATGGGAATTTAATGTTTAAAACGTCCATATATTTAACATTAAGATGATACTACAAAATTCGAAAGTTCCAGTGTTTTTTTCAAACCCGATCCCTTCCATTTAGGCATTATGGGACTGCGGATTACAAGCAAGATTCATTTACTTTCAAAATTAAAGAACTTGACATAAACGTGCTTAAACTACGCACTCCCGAAACTGAAGATTTTACAACGGAGGTGCTCAATGAGCATGGGCAATTTTACCTTTTGCTAAAACACGTAAACACACTTTTATGAAGAATTTTACTTAGTTCAAATTACAACTAGCTGGTCGGCGTAGGGACAATGTCCAAAATTGGATAGTAAATCGCCAGATAGCAGAGACGTTTAGCTAGCGGCGATGGCGCTGAGCTAATGACACAATAGCCTCAAGGGGAATTTAATATTACGCCACCATTTTGAAAAGATGTCGGTATGGCCTCAAAGGGAATTTAATGTTGAAAACGTCAATAGATTTAACATCATGGTACAGTATGTGCACAAGGGGAATTTAACATTATATTGGGTACTGACCATCACCCACACCAACTGACCAACTTCCACAACAACTGACCATCACCCACACCAACTGATCAACACACACACACCTACTGACCAAGATGGTATTACCGACCAACACCAACACCTACTGACAATCTCCCATACATACTGACCAACACCTACACAAACTGACCCAACACACTTCATTACTGACCAAAGATAAAGGGCATTGGCCTGGAGTAAAAGTCGTATTATAATTACGACACTTTCACGAATTATAGCGGAGATTACAAAAAATAAAACAAAATATAAAAAAAAAAAAACGGAACATGATATAGCAAAGTATGGAATAAACAAAAAGTAATGATAAATTTACAAAACTGACATGGAAGCTAACAGAGCCCCCCCCCCCAAAAAAAAAAAAAACAACAAAAAACAAAAACAAACACATACACTTACACACACACTAAACTATTATCTTTTTGCTCATGTAACATCTTTTCTTTCTTAATTTACAAAAATTAAATTTAAAAACAAAATTAAAGATACAAATTATTGTTAGACATAGTTATACAACCATATAAACAATCATTAAATAATATCTCTTCTCTGAGAGACCTGGGTGGCCGTGAAAGGGGCCGTCTGGTTTAGCCCCGGGATGGGCTTTTGTTTTGTCACACTCATTTTAGTGGTTGAACCTCCAGGGCCGGGCTCTACAGGCAGCACATCTCTGGCTCTACCTCTCTCTACCTCAAGGATTAATGGACACACAAGCTTAAAGTGGCCGGATTAGCTTTAGTTTCTCAGTTCTCGTTCCTTGTGACTAGGGACTCCCTCTTCTCCTCGTACTGCTGCTGCTGCTTGTTTCTTCCTACACTGCTGGAACAGCGCCACTGCTCCTCCCTGACTTGCTGCTGCTCCCACTATTGCTGTTAGAGTTTATCATCTTCTCTTCTTCCCATAATCCCTTTTATCTATCCATTTCTTCCTTCAGCTCCCCTGTTAGGAGCCTTATTCCCATTGCAAAGTAGATTTGGCTTCTTTTTTGGTCAATCTCTCCTAGGGATGTAAGTTCATCTCCTCCAAACGGTCCAGAAAGTGCTGCACCCTGTCCAAATACAGCAATACTTCATTCAGTCTTCCACTATTGCTGGAACTCATTTTTCTTCTTTGACGAGTCTACGATGAATGGCAAGACTGGGGAATGCACCGGTTTATATGCTATAAACTGGATTGGAGTTGGTTGGTTGTGATGACTTTCACTTTCGGGTACAAGTAACTGTTATTCAGATCGATTTAGTCTTCGGTTTGCACCTTCAGTTTCAAACTCGATAGGAGCTGACGTCGTAATAAATGACACGGGATGGAATTTTACCCACCGGATTTTTGCATCATCATCATCGTAGGTGGCATGGCAAAGAGATATAGTTCTGTTTCAGAACATGCGCAAAAATCTCGTTGCATCATTTTGTTTAAATATAGTAATCAAAAACATCAAAGACGGTTCTTCGCCTCTAATTTTTTTCCTGTATTGTCTCTGAGGCTTTAATGGTTTTCGATGTCTCTTTCTGCCGTATCATTGCTGTGGCATGGAGTATGACTCAGTGGCTTCATCAGGAGTGTGAAGTGAATTTATAGGTATTTTTCGGGATCTAAAGGGTTCTTTTCCTGTCTGGATGAGCACATTTTTCCTTGCATTCAGTTACGTTCGTTTGTGGCTCTTTTTGTCGATGAGCATGTTTTTGATACATTCTTTTCCATGCATCAAGGTAGCATTAATAAATACATGCAATCCTTGGGAGACATTACGTTTCAAGACGGGTGCCACGGTGAACGATGACAACATACCACACAAACCATGTCCTTATTGTCGAACTACTTTCTCGGTATACGGTATAAACGAGTTACAACTCAGTCAAGAATCGTTTACGAAAATGTAGTTTCAAGGTGAAGTTTTCTTTGGAGAATATAATATTTTCTCCAAGTTCACCTTTTATACCAATATTCACATTGTCAAAGTACAATTTACTGACAAGAAGATAATGAAGAAATTCTCCGTGAACGTGATACGTGTTTCCTGCTTCATCGTAAGCAGCTATTTCAGAACCATATTTAAAGGGAATGACTATCATTAATGGAACGGCTGTGTTTCCACCAATTTGTACTCGACGACATCAGAGTACACACACATCAAACTGATGTTGTTGATGTCTTCTGTGAGGGGTGTGTTCCCATCCAGAAGAGCAAACAAACTAGAAGAAAATTTGATGGACAACGTCTTGCCATCGGAAAGAAATGAGTGTTTAGATGATGAGAGGGTGAATGGTACTCGATCAGTACTCGTCTGTTGGTTTGGTCGAGTGTTTTACCAAACTGAACGTTGAAAATAGTTTAAATCGTATCGACGAGATGTCGAACATTAAAATGAAATCCTTCAGGGAGTCGCATGTCATAGATATTCAATCGGGGATTGGCTGGCGCAGTTATTTTTAGTCGTTAAAGTCAGAATCATTTTTGTCTAGCTGTTCATGCACTTGTTCGTTGAATATTTCTTCGAAGAAATCGGTTTGATCCTCTGCGATATTCAAGACTTTAGTAGAATAAATGATTTGCACCAAAAAGCCACTTCCCAATTAGCTTCGTGGTCCAGTTGTATGGCTTGAAGTATTTTGCCGTGAAACAACATAATTTGTTCTTGAGATACACATACAGAGAACTGTCACTACGTTAAGTCAAATAAAATTGATTATTGATAGTTCGATCGTTCTCATCTCCGGAGTCAATGGATGTTAAATGAGAATTATTTTGCAACAGTTCCATAGCTCTGTTGTGACTGAAGTTGTTGTCACTGGAGTGGTTTTACTGCTGAGTAAAATGGTTCACAGTCTTTCTTGGTCATCCGTTGTTAATCAAGCAAGAAACAAAAGGTCCCTTTTACAGTTTCTCCGTTCATATCTTCCAATCTATAAAAAGGCAGGTGACGTCCACGCACCTGTACTGTGACACGAAACAATTCTGTCGTCCGGTTTGGTAAATATCCTTTGTCAAAAGTTCTTTTGTTTATCGATGAGAATCCAATTTCCTGTGATTAACATTTCTTTCTTCTTGGATGTTCCAAACACTCGATCAAACATTGCCACTTCGTTTTGTGGAGTCACTTCTTCTGAGGCACATCTGATACTGCGATGGTACGATTAATTGAAGGCTTTCTTCAATCCTGTTAACACGTCGCTATATTTGAGAGTATGTTGATGTGTACAATATTTCCACGTGCGTTCTTTCAATGATCTTTGAAAACCTTCAACGACTCTCGCTTTGGTCTCAGGATTTCCGGTGGGGACAGAAACAAATCGTTGTTTTCTAGAAATTGCTGGTTGATACATTAGGTGCCTTTGTGAGTTTTCCATCGCAGACGGTGTGGACCACTTTGTTTCAAGACGATTTTCAAAGCTCGTACTAACTCCAAACCTGTTTTGGATGTAAAACAGACAACTCAAGTCGATTTTGAAAACACATCAACGGCAAAAACAAACGTCTGCTAAATCGGCTTGTCATTGATGATAAATCCCTGCTACCTTTGTTTGACTTCTTCCAAACGTTTCGTCCAATGGGTTTGTGTAACGTGTGCGTCGATTGTTCTTGCAACCATTGTCGTACATCGCGCAGGCATAAACTTTTGAATTTGGCTTTGGCTACACGATACATTGTTTGAACTTCTCTGTAGCCAGCAGTATGGGCTGGATTGTAGTAAATGGTCGCCTAACGCTTGTCCATACTGTTGTTTAATAAGTCACCAAATGTTCGATTCTCTTAGGTTCGTGTGGTAATTTGGATTGCAATGCTTTACGTGTCCAACTAGCAATATAAGTGGGCAAGGAGGCCTCCACAGAGATAATCGGTTCTTTATTCTTGACTTTTTCACTTCTGTCTTCACTTCGTTCTTTTCTTCTTCTGCTTGAGAGGGTATCGACATAATTTTTTGAATCATGCTTTCATTTCTTGCCGAATCGGTGTATGTGAAGCTGTTGACATGGCTGCAGCACTACGGGGAAAATGTGTTCTAACAGATGTGATTTGAAAATCTTGCAGCTCTTGTTACGGAATTATGTATCATCTTTTTAAATTATAATATAGTTTTATTTTTGTTTATTACCCTAGTATTATAATTCTTTTATTCGGTAGTCAACACTATGGTAAAGTACATAGGAACCTGACCCAGTGCTTCTGTCCTGGGAAAATTAAATAATATTGTCGGTTGAAGCATGAGTCACCTGTCACATGATTTACGCGTGAAGAAATATACTATTGTTCTGACCTGGATCTTGAGATTCAAAGAATGATTAATTTTGTTGACCAGAAGTTAGATAAGAAATCGTAATACTGAGATGTTTATTTGAGATGGAATACAATTGGATTTTATTTGATTTACACACCACAGAGACTATAAATATGAGTTAATCCCTGAGTTCCTTATTCTTTGGCAGTTCATCGGAATCATAAGGTTATTGAGGAAGATTATTGTTGTTTGTAAAATCAGCTGGTGAAATTCTTTTATCTACATTGTACATTTTGGATTTAAGTACTATTCTTCAAGGAACTTAACAATATTCTACATTCACAGGAGTTTACCTGGGATTAATATCATTTGGATTTAAAACTGT
The DNA here is from genome assembly GCA_029931535.1 of Margaritifera margaritifera. Taxonomy (NCBI): domain Eukaryota; kingdom Metazoa; phylum Mollusca; class Bivalvia; order Unionida; family Margaritiferidae; genus Margaritifera; species Margaritifera margaritifera. Next base: position 716,571 of record JAQPZY010000986.1, read on the forward strand.
GTTTCTTATGGCATATAAGCACTTTAGTGACTTCATTCGGAACAATCTTTCATTCGCAACATTCATTAACTTGGAACATTCATTCATTTGGAATACTTTGGATTAACTCCCGGATTATCAAAATTCAATAGGACACTTAGGATTATTTAGGAATTTCTAAGCTGTAAGTTATTTTTTATTCTTTCACTTTGTTTCTTTGAAATATTTAATATTTTAGGAAATTAAATTTATATTTTAGAAATTGTGAAAGCTTGTTTGAGTCGTTCTTTCTTTTGTTACTATTTCTAACCCCTTGACGTAACACTCTTTTCTCTTCTCTTTCATAGCTGCTGTTTTTTTCTGTTTTTTTTTCTTCGGTCTTCATCACATTCTTTAGCAGTCTTTTCTCAAGCTTTCTGGCAACACAGTTGAAGACATTGCAATAATTGTCCGTACATTTGTGATTTGTCAGTTTCTGGAAAGTCTGTTTCATCCATTAACGCTTATAACTCTTGTTGTGAGATTGGGATTGGGTGGTAAGTGATGTATCCGTTGTTCGCACAAACGAAGGTGTACGATCCACCGCTTGAAAGAGACTAGAGTTAATTTCTTAATGTCTAGGTATACAGTATTGATGCCCTTTCATAAGATACCGTCCATTTTTATTATCACCTCAACACTTCTGTTAAAAGAGGTTCAGCTATTGACTTTAATAGTGGAGCAGTCACTTTGGCTAACAGCGGAGCTATCAGCGTCGGAAAAATCCTCCTCGTTGAACGAGCACTTTTGTTTCAAGATAAGTTGTTTCTTAATTTGGGTATCGACTTTGGGATTGGCAAATTTTTATCAAGGCAACTTTATCCTTTTCAAAGAAACATTGTGTTTGACGAGGAAAATAAATGATTCCTTGTAGTAGTTGACGTGCCGTCAAAGACAACTATTATCTGAAACTGGCTTGGCACAAATGCGAACACACTTGTGCATTTTTAAAAAAATTGCGACTTATGGCATACAGTGCGCATATTAATTTGTCAGAAAGATGAGACTGACAAGAAGCCATGTTCAATAATGTCAGGGAAGAAGGAAGTGAATGCTGTTTTCATACTTTTTTATATCTTTTTTAGACGAAAGCGAGGAAGGCGACGTGTAATTCACTGGACCTTCGTCTTGACACCAATCGTGAAACAAATCTGTACGAAATCTCAAATAATCTGGAGTGACAGGTTTTTAATCGATTATTAAATGCTCATGTGGCAAATAAGTAACATCGTCATCAGCATAATTCAGCCATAGTGTTCCTAATTTATTAATCAATACATGGATTTGTTCAAGGACTTTTGAAGAAGACAACATAATGAGCAATGAGACTCATTCTGCGATGTGCTTCACTTCTTGAAATAACTTTTCAGTATTTAATTAATACTAGCGTTGCGATGATGTCCTTTCGTGTAAACCAAAGTTTAGTTTCTTCTTCAATTTCTCTTGACGTCATCGAAGGTGACGACATACGTTTGACTAGAGCTAGAGACGATCCCATCGTCTTAGTGAGGAATACCTTCTACAAATGACATGGATTCTTCTTCACTTTCTTTCAGTAACGAGTAAGCCGATTACCTTTCTCTGTAACACCACACGATGTCTTATGGAGGACGATAAAAGAAAATTGATTTGTATTCGATCACACATTTTACAAATCCGGTTTAGACTGAACCGCTGGTTCCAACAATGAACTTGGACGATCTGACATTTCGTCAGTCACTTTGATAATAGACGATGCTTCATAGTTGTTTTGGATATTCTGAGAATGCAACAGAGGTCATAATACTTTCTACAGAGAAACAAAATGTTTAAATTTTACACAGCAAGGCAAAGCCACAGAAAACGAGATTTTTTTTTTTGTTCATTATTCTCGATGCGTTTCTGGTTTAAAGAATGGATTGTAGAAGTATCGATGACATACATAGACTGGCAAGCGGGCGTCATCCCTTTCAATAGTGGGACAATGTTGTGCTGCATCACCTTTGTCGCAGGGCGCAGCATTACCTTCGTCTTCATTCAGCTTTTGGTAGGGTACAGCACATATTTTCGGTGTCGAAAACATCTTTCTATGTGGATATCTCTCTTCAAATGTTCTTTCTTCCTCAGAACTCTTTCCTTTCTATACTGAAAGCGGTCCCCGTACGGTACCGTGAGGTGATTGGGAAGTCGCACTCGATTTTACACACATTCTTCAAGGGTTGACTCACAACTTGGTGATCAGACAAAGGTACAATCTTGTGTGGTTCGTACGTTTTGACGCAAACGTCTTTATCTTGACCTGACTTTAATACTTCTTTCAAGACGCCAAAGATTACGATTTGACTGGAACGATTGTTCAGTGTCAGTTATTTCACCTTGGATTTGGTATGAAGTCGTTCTTTCTTATCTCGGTACTGGTAGACGTAATGTGTATATCCGCCACTGGCAAAATTCAGAGCAGCGTCTTCAGGATGTTCGCCAGTCCACGCTCATACTCGTTCGTCTTCTATGTGAGGGTGATAGCATCCAAGTTGATCGATGTAGATGCAACTATCGGTGTCAAAGTAAAAGACACTGTGCCAGAAAGATTCCTACACAGAGTACAATTTTTAACGGGCATTGACTGTCACGTAAGCAGTCGTACATGCCCGAAGGGCGAAAACGACTTTAATTCAAGAATCATCATCATCACGTAAGCAGAAATGATTACGTTGGCAAATTAGTTAGGTTGAACAAACTCGATGACTTCTTCATAATTCACAAGGATCAAATCTTCTCCTACGATTTCAACGTGTTTCGTAAGTTTTCTTAAATCGTCGACGAGCCAAAAGCATTGACTTGGATCCACAAAGTATTTGGCCTTGAGCATCATCGGGCGCTGAGCGAGTTTTCCACACAAACAACTGACCGGGGTTTTAGCAAAAGCTTTTCTTCTTTCGTTCAGTTCAAGGTCTTCCAAATCGATGCTTTCTAATGGATCGGTACCATTGCTTGATTGGTCTTTTTCTTCTTGACAAATTCGGTGAAGTATCCTGAAAAATTCCCTTGACTAGAGCCATCGTCCTGTTGATATTGTTATGTGGCATGAAAGTGCCGAATTTCGTATACTTGCAACACTTGACATCCAGGATCGAGAGCATGAAACAACTCCCGACTCACCCACGTGCCTGTCAAGGCGCGCTCTTGATCATAGTGATGTCAAGGTTCGTGTTGATTACACGTTTCAGCACACTTACGACATAAAGAAAACAGTTTTCCATTGCAACGATGAGGCAGCACGGAATGGTACAAGTACGTCAGTGGAAGAACTTTACATTTGCTCAGACTATTGTACTGGCGCCATGTGTTCGACATCGATTTGTTTTGTCAAAATATCAAGGTGACCGGTGGGAAATCAAGGATATTTACAGACCCAAAGGTACAACGAACACACATCGATATATTTACTTTTGCTGTCCTTAAAAGGTTCGATGTCTGCCACATCGTAGTGTTCGACGATGCTTCGAAATTCTGGATCTGTTTTGAAACGTCTATCGTAGTCATGTTCCCATATTTCCACCACGCGTTATCCTTGAGTTTCCAAACTCTGGGGTCGTTCGCCAGTTCTTTTGTACAGATCTTCCACGGTCAACCCTGCAAATTTGTACATGATATGTGAGTTTTCGAAATCGTTGTAAGGACCGATCTTCCATTTTCTACCGTTCTGTTATGTTGTATCCACTTGTCTTAAGGTTGTAACGCAAAGCCTTGGCCGAATACCGGCGGCTCACGGATTGGTACGTTACAGTTGGCACAATAGCTTGGTTGTTCTCGGGCATGAACTTCTTTCGGTACACCAATCCGCAAGCTTTGGCAATGGAAGAAGCTTTCTTCAATGAATCCATACCCCCGTACTCGAGAAATAACTGTCGAAATTTTCCACAACATCGTCGTAGAATGTTTACATCGGACATCTTGAAAATCAAAAGGATTCGATGTGTGGGATTAGTACCGGACGGAGAAAGTTTTATGCTGCTCCGCTTTCATACCTGGTCGTAGAAGTATGCCTGGGACAATTGACGGAACACGATATGTTAATTTTATTTAGTACTGGAAACTAGCAAAATATCTTTTAGACATTTCAGTCATTCCAAAGGTTTTGGGCATTTGACTCTGAGACATAGCCAAATGACTCATGAAATCTTTAATCTGTACTGTTCCCACTTTCATATAAATGATCTTGTCTCCATTCATGCTGACTTGTGGAAATTTGGTTACCTTTTTCTGAAAACAATGTTTCAAAAGAAACAGACTGTTGTATCCCGAAAAATTGTGCGATATCTGTATCGTATTGATGACAGTTACCGTATTAAATCGATCTCTTATCCATCCCAGTCGTCAGTGGGGTTCATATGACAATAAGAGATTTTATATTTTCATTAACACATTTCTTGCGTGAATTGATTAGCTGAACATTGTTGAGGCTGGGGTAATGTAGAAACATTACAGAGCGGTCGTATCAGACAGACTTCAGAGCGTTATATCTTTAAATAAAAAGATTTTAATGATTGTGAGTTTACTTGTAACCATTTTGGTTCTTTGTTTTGTTGATTTCTGTATTCAAACGTGAATTTGTGTTTGGCCTTGGCAAGTTTTCAGTCTAGTTCGGTAACAGACGCTGCCACAACATTTCGATTGTTACTTAATTTCGGTTGGCATTCAACACTCATCAATGCTCGATTGCTCCGTCGTTTTCAAACATGATTATGATTGTGATGAGAGTTAAAATCGGTACTTAGACAATTCTATTACTATATTTAATCATGAGTTTGTCCTAAAAATGTGTACTGTTTGCCGTAAAGTGTAACAGGTGTACGATACTGTATGGGTACCACAGAACATCGAAGAACAACTGGTCATGTAATTTCACTCACTGACAATTTGAATGATTCACGTGGGAAACTAATTATAAAAAAAATAATACTTGAAGTCTACTTTTTGTTGTTTGGAGTTCGTTTTCAGTCATTTCTTAATGTCGCCTGATTGATTACAAAAATGTATACATTATGAATTTACAGTCTTGACACATTTTAAGATCTGCTCATCCTGATGGAGACGGGGGGAAGGGTGGATTGAGAGAGAGAAGGAGCAGACGAAGACAAAAGCAAAATAGGCCTGAATATAGAAATACAGGTTTGAATATCATGCATAATGGCAGATACATTTCCTAAATGAGAATAGAAAATAGTTCCAAAAGTGATATGTCACTGTGGCAATAACAGTGGCATTGCCACTGTGGCGATATAACTTTTCTCCCACTGATATATTTCAATATCTCATTATCAAATATATAATCAAACATTGGTTTTGAAGGCTGCCAGGCTTTGCCATTAATAATTTAACAAAGTAGGAAAGCGAGGCTGGTGAAATTAAAATTGAATTTACACAGTATAATGCACTTTGATAGGCTTCTATCTACAGTCTTTTATAACTTTACCGCAATATGGATGACACCGTTTACTTTATATATCTATATATAATTCCCATTCAATAATGCTCCTACGCTGAATGAGTCTCTTAAAAGTAACCTTCAACTTAAAGTTCGAGACAGCTTAAAAGAGACGTTTTGCAGTTGATTAGCCATGAAATGATTAGAACGGCAGCATGAAAGTAATGACATATTACAACCGAAAATGAGGTCATAATGTTTCTGCTATTATTATGCCAATTATAAGGCCATTACTCACAATGTCTTATATATGCGGGGCAATAATGTCATTACTCGATATATCTGACAAATGCATGACAATAATGTCATTACTCACGATTTCTGACAAATGGGAAGCAGCAATAATGTCGTTACTCAAAATGTCTTACAAATGCAGGGTAATCATGTAGTTACTCAAAATGTCTTACAAATGCAAGGTAATCATGTAGTTACTCAAAATGTCTTACAAATGCAGGGTAATCATGTAGTTACTCAAAATGTCTTACAAATGCATGGCAATAATGTCATTACTCACGATTTCTGGCAAATGAGAAGCAGCAATAATGTCGTTTCTCAAAATGTCTGACAAATGCAGGGTAATCATGTAGTTACTCAAAATGTCCGACAAATGCGGCGCAATCATGTGATTACTCACAATTTTAGAGAAATGAGGCGCAATAATATCATTACTCACAATTCCAAATAAATAAAGTCATTACTCAAAATGTCAGACAAATGCGGAGCATATGAAGAAGCCGATCCTTAAAAATCAGCAATGCTTAAAATTATTTCACACGGTTATCATATAATGTTTTAAAATACTATTGCAATAGGTATACTAAGTCTCTTATGAGATCTACCTCTAACAACAAATACATTTTTCAAAAATTTGGATTGAAATTTTCTTAGCAAAGAGATGGGGTGGGGGTCCAACAAACTGATTAGGTGTGCTTACCTTCTCTTGGCTTCAAGTAAACTTAACATTATTTTCTACTTTCTCATACCGCACTATGCTATATTGTGTTTAGAATGCCTCACCCATTGCTATATTGTGGTTAGGATGCCTCACACCAGCATGCCTCACACCTTGTTTTTAGTTTAGATCGCCCCACGCCAGCATGCCTCACACCATGCTATATTATCTTTAGAATGCCTCACCCCATGCTATATTGTGTTTAGCGTGCCTCACACCAGCACGCCTCACCCAATGCTATATTGTGGTTAGCATGCCTCACACCATGCTATATTGTGTTCAGCGTGCCTCGAACCATGCTATATTGTAGATAGCATGTCTCACACCAGCATGCCTCACACCATGCTATATTGTGTTCAGCATGTCCCACGCCAGCATGCCTCAAACCATGCTATATTGTGTTTAGCGTGCCTCACACCAGCATGCCTCACACCATGATATATTGTGTTCAGAATGTCCCACACCAGCATGCCTCACACCATACTATATTGTGTTCAACATGTCCCACACCAGCATGCCTCACACAATGCTATATTGTGTTTAGCGTGCCTTACACCAGCATGCCTCACACCATGCTATATTGTGTTCAGCATGTCCCACACCAGCATGCCTCACACTATACTATATTGTGTTTAGCATGCCCCACACCAGCATGCCTCACACCATGCTATACTGTGTTTAGAATGCCCCACACCAGCATGCCTCACACCATACTATATTATGTTCAGCATGTCTCACACCAGCATGCTTCACACCATGCTATACTGTGTTTAGCATGCCCCACACCAGCATGCCTCACACCATGCTATATTGTGTTTAGAATGCCTCATACCATGTTACGTTGTGTTCAGCATCTCCCACACCAGCATGCATCACACAATGCTATATTGTGTTCAGCATGTCCCAAACGAGCATACTTCACACCAATCTATATTGTGGTTCAGCATGTCCCACACCAGCATGCCTCACGCCATGCTATATAGTGTGTAGAATGCCTCACATCATGTTATATTGTGTTTAGCATGTCCCACACCAGCATGCCTCACACCATGCTATATTGTGTTCAGCATGTCCCACACCAGCATGCCTCACAACATGCTATACTGTGTTTAGCGTGTCCCACACCAGCATGCCTCACACCATGCTATACTGTGTTTAGCATGCCTCACACATTGTCAAAATACTATATAAATCTCTACATAACTTCGAAGTTTCTAGTTGTGACATTCCATATCTCGGCAACTTTGCTAAGCGATTTTTCATCTAGAGCATCCACACCCCCCACCCCACCCCGCTTGTCCTTTTTTTTCTCTAAAAAGGCACAACCTACCGCTGCACCAGAGAACGTTGTCATAAAAAATGCGCCGCTAATAACATTTCCCTCTTTAATAAAGTGTACTTGTGACTGTGCCTTTTCTATGCCTATGTGTATCCGCCTTAAATGCATTAATAAATTCATATACAAATCTGAACCTAATGGCGATGTACACCATATACTAGCTGAGCCGTAAGAATTACTTCAAATCTGCAGGACTGAATAATCTCAAGATTTATTTCGTAGTTTTCATAGAAGGATCTCAAATGATGAGTTGGTGTTCCAGAAATAGGAGTTAATCCTTCATACACTAAGACCTTTTCCTTCTCTTGCCTCAAATAATTCCTACACTAGTGAGGTCTACGTCAATGACTGGATGTGTGACGGTGGAATATTTGTTTTCTTTAAGACAATGTGGCTCTCCTATTAATAAAGAACTTTGTGATTTAGTTATATATGACATCCTTTTTTGAGTCTGAAGAACAAACCTGCTTTTAATTATGCCATAATAAAGGTTAAGGGAGCTAAGAGATTTTGTTTTCTCGCCAATATTACGCATTTTACTTCTCAGCTGGACGCGGCTTATGTCAATTACTTATCGTATAACGAATGTTTCAATGAACCGCTAGTGGTATAGCGAGGAAACTGGGCTTCAGAGGAGACAGTATGGCCTCAAGCGGAAATTAACTTGGAGGAGACTCTATGGCCTCAAAAGTGTTTATAGCCTCAAAGAGGGTTTAATGCCTCAAAAAGGTTTATAGCCTCAAATTGGTAACATTGTTAGAAGTGGCTGACCCGTCATCTACTATCCAACACCTCACACTATACCATCAACACGCGTGTGTAGTGACCAATACCTCGTCATCTACTATCCCACACCGACTTTTTGATCACTATTCAACACCCACTTTTTTGGTTAATATCCAACACCCCACACACACTATCCAAAACGCCTTGTGTGGTGTCTAAAAACCTCACACCTACTATCAGACGAAAAGGGTATGATGTGAAAGAAGGGATGAAATCACACAAACATACTATCCAACACTCACGTTTTGATATACTATCCAAAATCCACTTTTTGATTACTATCCAACACCCACTTTTTGATTACTATCCAACACGCGGTGGGAGTGATCAACACCCCCTACACTTACTAACCAACGAAAAGGGTAGGAGTGCTTTACACACATTATACTTACATACACACAAATCTACTTTCACATAAGAGTGATAAGATTTAAAAGAAGGGGATGAAATAGACACACACTATCATATACAAACAAGGGTAGATGGAAAGACTGGTGGCACGGACATGATGGAAAGCATCCCCTCAGATTCGGTACGCGGACGCGATGGAAAACATGACCCAGATAGATAGAGAGAAATGTGAAAGAGTAGGTACCTCAGATCGATAGAGAGAGGGTAAAAGAGCATGTGCATAAAATTGCTTCAAATAAATAAACAGCACAACACCATTTTATTTTCAAAAATCAACGTTTTGTTTAATAAAAAAGAAGAAGCTTCTCTACCACAAAATACAAACAAACATTTTTTTAAACATTAACGTATTTACAGGGTTAACAACGTTGTGAAGTAAAACTCGACTTCCACTGTTCTAAGTCATTTGACCCTCGATGCACAATACGTTTTTGAGCTAAAGACAAAAGATAACCATAATGTTCACAAAACCATCTTTCTACTTGAGCATCGTTTCTAGCGTACTCCCTATCATAACAAGTCACTAAATGTTTCAAGGGAAATCCAAGACGGCGTTGATGAAGAAAATACACACAATATTGTCCAAACACCATAGAATTTGATCCTTGTAATCTCACATTATTGAAACGAGTGGAGACAGCATTTCTTCTCATAAAGTCAATGATGTCCTCTTCCAAAGGAGGTAATCCATAAGAATCAAAATATTTCACACTGTGATCGTTGGGAAATAACACGGCTACCTAATGGGTTCCTGGTCGATGACTGTTGTCGGTATTGATGACATAGGCTTGAACATCTTTAGGTTTGCGATGTGGAAGTTCATCTTTAGCACACACCAAAGGATTCCAAGAAGCGGTGTACGAACTGCGAGTAAACAGGTAATGAAGTTCCCAGGTATCCATTTTTCTTTGTTCACAGGTACTGATAAGTCATCAATTCGCACCTGACTTTATGCTTGAATATGTCTGTCAAGTAAGTCGATGAACCACGGGTAGTCTCTGTACTTTGTTGCAAGAGAGCTTCGATGCGTTGGGTCTCCAGAGAAGTGAGTGGAGGTGAGGAACGATCCTGCAAGTCTTTATACCACTTTCTTAACACCTTTTCTTCTGAGATCAGAGACCGTGCCTCATCCTGATACTCTTCCAATTTTTCTTCTGCACTCATCATCAAACATTTGTCGTGTTATTCCTGACTCGGATGATCGATTTGACATCCATAACAATGTTCTCTAGCCAGATCTGTAATTCTTGCAGCCAAGTCCGTAGCAAAACAGGAGACTAAATGTTGTCCTTGTTTTGGCCATATAAATTGGATAAATCCAGTAAACTTTGTAACACTACTGTTCCGACTACTTTTCTCTTCTTCTTCACTTGTGGTTTGTGACTGTTCCAGATCACAAAATCCCTCATCTTGTATCTCCATAGGTTCCTTGTGTTGCATCTTTTTTCTTAGACACGAAGTTGGCCTGATTTTATAGGGTGGAAAGGTCCTTTGTCGCTGCCCTTTGTCGGGAGTGAAATAAAATCCCCACAAAGTATATCCTCCTGCATAATCCTCGTACGAAATACCGTGGCTGCTGTTGGTGCCTAACTGTCCTGTGAATTCAAACAGAGTCAAGTAAGATCTCAAGTAATTGGCAAAGTTAGGTTCAAAAGGTCTGGTACACAACGTTTGGCCATCTCGAGTGACTTCTATCTTGGAGACATTGAACTGTTGAAAGGCGAAAGAATTTTGATCGATGACTCCGTTGAGGGCTGCATTACTGACGATGCCGATGAGTAAACGTTTGGGCAGCTGTCCTTGGAACACATGATCTTCGACTTTGGACCGGAGTCCAGAGGCAATGGTAAACGTTTTCCCTTCCACTCGTCGCGCAGGATACTTTGCGGTGGTTCTGCTCAAAGTTTGACTGATGTCGTTGGCTACTTTAGGTAACACTTCTACACGGCGCACGTAAAGTCTGGCTTCTTCGATGATGGTTTTGTATTCGTTCGCATTTGCCATCAAATGGAAAACGGTACTACTGCGATTCAGTCTCAGACGTACATCCACTCCATTCAACAAATACTTGTCTTGCAACCACATGTCCAAATGCAAACGATCCATCAGTTCTAAAGTGCGCCCTTCTTTGATTTTCTTTCGACGGGCGTTAAATCCCACATTGTGAGGATCGTCATCTGCAGTCAACGCTGTGTCGTTGAACTTTTCCGAGGTGTCAGGTTTCTATACCACGGAAGCATCCAGATGGGTGTTCTTGGCTTCTTTTACGAACGTCAAGAGATTTTCCAAGTAAGCACGATAAGGGTAAGTATTAATGCTGCTGCTGACCAGTTTTTTATTCAAGTACAAATCCACTTCGGTGAACAAGGAATGCATGAATTTATTGACGGGAGCTACTCTGTCATCAGCCCCAGGATTGGTGCTGGCCGTTTTGAGCACTTTGAGTTTCAGGTACAACTGACTGCTATTCACACCTGACTGTATGCTTCGGTTTGTCCTTTGATTTCAAATTCGATAGGGGCTGAAGTCGTCAAAGACGACACAGGATGAAAGTCTACCCATTGGAATTCTTGCATCGTCATCATGGTAGGTGGCATGGTAAACAGATCTAGTTCTGACTTGGTACATTCGCAAGAATCTCGGTGCATCATTTTTTTGTCTTAGTTAGTAATCAAACACGTCTAATTCTCTGACAGTTCTTCTCTTCTTATTCTTTTTCTGAACACTGTGTTTATGAGCTCTGAAGGGGTGTCGACGTATCTTTCTGTCTTGTCCTTACTGTGGCGTTGAGGAAGAAATAATGCCAGGTCCTGAAGTGTGAAGCGAATTTATAGGAGTCTCTCGGCGACCCAAAAGATCTTTTCCAGTTTACACATTTTATCCTGCTCTCATAAAGGCTTTTTTTTTAGGATTTTGTTTGTCGATGAGTACGTTTTGAAGAAATTCTTTTCCTTGCGTGAAAGCGGCATCTTTTAAGGCATGCAATCCTCGAGGCACCATGGGTTTCAAGATTGGATTTCATACGAAAAGCGGATTTTAACATATCTCCTAAACCATGTCATCGTTGTCGAGCCACACTGTACACAGGATACATTTTTGTGTTACAATTTGGTGTAGAACCTTTTTCGAAAATGTAGTTTCACCGTGACTTTTCCTTTAGAGAATAGAATATTTTGTCCCAGATCTCCTTTTATACTAATGACAAGATGATAATGAGGATGTACAAATTTACGGTGAACGTGATACGTGTTTCCACCTTCCTCGTACGCAGCGATGGCAGAATCCACTTTCAAAGGAATGACTCTCAGTAACGGAGCGGCTGTGTTTCCCACCACGTTGTACTCGACCACATCGGAGTACACTAACAATAAATTCAGTCCTTCATTCAATTTGACAGGGTAGCGAAAATACTTTAAGAATCGATCGTTGTTGTTGATGTCTTTGGTAGGAGCTAGTTTTTTGTTTCCACCCAAAATATTAAACAACTCAGGAGAAAAAGTGATGGACAATATTTTGGCGTCCGAAAAATGCATTTTGAGACGATGAGAAATGGCATGATACTCGATTAGGAAACTTTTCTTGATTTTGTCCAAGGCTTTGTCAAATTGGTCGATGAAAATAGCCGCAATGGTGTCCACCAAATGTCGAGCACTAAAATAATAGCCTGCAGGAATACTCATGTGATAGATACTTAATTGAGGATTGGCGGGTGCTGGTCGGTTAGATTCATAATAACCAGGATCATTTTTGTCCAAGTGTTCTTGCACTTGTTCGTTCAGGACTTCGACGACAAAAGTGGTTTGATCTCCAAACACATTCCAAACTTGCTTAGGATGAATGATTTTTACCAAAGCCACTTCCCAATGAGCTTCGTGATCCAATTGTATGGACTGAGGTAATTTGGCTGTGAAACAACATAACGTTTTGTTGGGAAACACATCCATTGAACTCTCACTGGGTAAAGTTAAATACAATTGGTTAGTCATAGTTCCAGGCTTCTGGTGTCCGAGGAGTCACTCGTCGTTAAAGGAGAATGATGTTCAAATTGTTCCAAAAGAGGGCTACTGTTGTTGTTGTTGTTAATGTGACTGGAAGAAGGATGACTGGCGTTGGCTGCACCGTTGTGCTGGTTGTTGTTGTTGTTACTGTCGGTACTATATTTCAAGGAAGGACTAGGCAGAAGATAACCAATGCAACTGCTGAGTAAAATGCTCCACAATTGTTTGTCACCTTGTTGCAAACTCAAATTGGCAATCGCTGCTCCGATGACACAATACATCACAAAGATTTGGCAGATAAAGACGATTTGATTTTTAGGCACACGTTCTCCGCACCACACCCACAAAGGTTGTTTTTGTAATTCTTGAAGAGAGGAACTCTGCGAAGAAGAAGAGATAGCTGCTGTGTTTAACGGCATGTTGGTTACTTCTTCTTTTTATAGTCGATGACTTGGGAAGCGGCAATCCAAGAATCAAAACTAGGAGGATATCCTTTCCAACGCACTTTGACTTCTTCCACTCGACGTTTATCCACTTTATGTGTTCTTCGTTCGAGAATGCTTTCGATATAGTATAAGTCGTCTTCTTTTTTTATCACTCGTTGTAACTCAGGCAAGTAAAAAGTTCCTTTTAACACTTCTCCGTGCATGTCTTCCAATTTATAGACGGGAGGATCACGTCCACGCACTTGTCCAGTGACACGAAACAATTTGGTGGTCCAGTTAGATAAATAACCTTTGTCAAAAGTGCGTTTGGTTTTTCCAATGCGAACCCAGTCTCCCGTATTGAGCACCACTGCTTTCTTGTGTCCAATCTTAGGTGTACCAAACAATCGATCAAACACCCTCACTTCGATTTCAGGGGTGACATCTTCGGGGGCACATCCGATGCTACGATGGTACGATTGATTGTACGCTTTGACCAGACGTGGTAACACGTCGATGTACTTCAAAGTGTGTTGATGTGTAAAATATTTCCACATGCGTTCTTTCAAAGTTCTTTGAAAACGTTCCACGACACTGGCTTTGGTTACAGGATTTTCAGTTGTAAAAAAGTGAATGCGCCCTTGTTTCAATTCTTTTTGAAAAGCTTGGTTTAGAAATTCGGTGCCTTTGTCTGTTTGCCATCGTAAAGGGTGACGACCACTTTGTTTCAACACCAGTTTTAAAGCACGTACTAACTCGATACTGCTTTTAGAAGTCAAATAAAAGCTTTTCTTCTTAGGCTTTTTCTTTTTCTTGTGTGTGTTGTGTTGTTGTGGCTATCTTTGAGGGGATTTGGTTTTTTTCTTCTTGGTTTTGGCTTGGACATTAGGATCCCATTTCAAAAGAGAACGAATAATGACACCTCCTAAAGAACCACTACCAGCAGGTGTCAACATGATTTGTTTTTTAGTGTGTGGGTCGATTCTGGGATCTGCCAGTGGTGACAACGCGCTTTTATGTTTTTCAAAAAAGCGTTGGGTTTGATGAGGAATGTGAATGATGCCTTGAAGTAATTGACGTGCTGTCAAAGTAAACTACCGTAAAACTTCTTTGAGACTAGCTTCTAACAAATGGGCACGGACTTGTGCATTTTTCGCGACTGATGCCATACATGGCACGAATCAATTTGGGAGGAGGATGAGATTGAAAGGAAGTCATCTTGTAGACTGTGAGAAAGAAATGACGTGGTGGATGTTTTTATAGTTTTTTTCTTTCAGAGAGTTGCCGAAGGGGACGTGTAAATGACAGGACCTCCTTCTTGACACCAATGGTGAAACAATTGGGTACGAAATCTTAAATAATAGGGAGTGGTGGATTTTAAATCGATGAGTAAATGCGCATGAGGTGTTTGAGTGGCATCGTCGTACGCATAATTCAGCCAAGGAGTTCCAAACTGTTTGGCTAACACTTGCACTTGAGATTTGCAGAATTTCGAGAAGAACATGAAAGACACAAGACATTTTATACATTTCATATATGTTTAATGTTTTTTTTTTTTAAACCCAAACATTTTTACATGTCCAGAATTAAAACACGAAAAAACACATCAAGCAAAAAATTCATTTTTGA
Organism: Margaritifera margaritifera; assembly: GCA_029931535.1. Classification (NCBI taxonomy): domain Eukaryota; kingdom Metazoa; phylum Mollusca; class Bivalvia; order Unionida; family Margaritiferidae; genus Margaritifera; species Margaritifera margaritifera. The sequence goes on from JAQPZY010000986.1 coordinate 731,596, forward strand.
CTTTGGTTCTAAGTTCACTTGTTCTTTTTCTTTTTCTTGTTGTCTTGGATCATTAATGCCACGCAAGATTCTTGGCATAGTGTTCCACTTCTTGTAGCCAAGCATCGAAACCAAAACTTTTCCAGTCACGTACATCTTTCCAATCGTTAAGCGATACACACTTCTTGCAAAGTATGAAATGTAGATAAATTTTCACAAATGTCTTCTTCACATGGAGGTGCACAACTTGTTTTCATCACGATTCTCAACACTTTGAGCACTATTTGTCTTGTGTGCACCGATAAAGTGTGAATGGCATTGTCTTTGTTGCATATACCGTTCATAAATAGTCCACAGCGAATACTGTTCATCAAAAATAGTTCACAACGAATTTCCTGTAGAACGAAATCCACGAAAAGTAGTCACTAACACACACATCACACACCATCCAAAATTAAATGAAAACAGTTCGTGTATCAGTAGTTTGTAATCCTCTAAGGTTTGAACACTATCATTGACTTATATCCACGGAATTCGTTCCAAGAGTGAAGACAACGGTCGAGGCATGGTCAGCTTTTATATCCAGGTTCACAAGGTTTGTATCTTTGGTGATAGTCTACCCCAAGGCGTCTGTGATAGTTTCTCCCAAGAATCAGTCTTCTTATACTGTGGAAATAACAATAGTTTAAAAATCGAGAAATGACTTTGAATTTGCGTTTCACTTGTATCTTGACAAACTCTCTGTAGGTGCGTTCTCGCAGCTCCAAAGGCAGATTCTGAATGTGCTCTTCTAAACTAGTCATTCACAGGCACGTCTTTCGTTTTGATGAAATAGTCACACAATTGCCAAATGGAATCGGATGGTAAATGATATCCAATACATTAGGTGATTACCTTTCTACACCTCAGACGGCGTGAAGGCGTTTCGTCTTGAGGTGACACTTCTTTTAAAAGTTTTTTGTATTCCTCTAAGTTTGTCACTTTTTCCTGAATTAAGTTCAATCGAATTCGGTGTAACAGTGTCACATTATAGGTGGTGCCATCCAAACACTTAAAGGTGTCATCTAGTCCTTCATGAATGTCTGACCATTTGAATACTTTGAAACTAATCAGTACTTTTATATTATTCAGATACCAATGGTTAAAACGTCTATGTCGTAATGGATGCAATTGTTCTTTGCGTTTCACTTGTATCTGGATCAACTCTCTGTAAATCGCAGCTCCTGATGCAAACAATGAATGTGCTCTTGTAAAGTATCCGACATATTACTTCTTTGGACCGACCAAAGGCAGGTACTAACAGCGCGGAGACCATAGGGCATGTTCCAAGTAAGTTGAGCCTTTATACTCCCATTCCTGAAGTGTCACACCACAGTTGAAACACTGAACTTTATCTCCTTCTCCCAGGTAGACAAATCCAGCTCTGGCTAAAGCTTTGGAAGTAGGTCCTTGCAGATAATTAGGCCATTTATCTTTGAACGTCTGGTATCGACTTTCAAAGTCGCAATAGCTAGGCAAAGCCACAGGCAACTGTTATTCTTTGCCCATGTATGGATGGCATCTGCAGGTAGGTACACGCTTAGGGTCACTTTGACCAATAAAGAAGAACTCGTCGTGCTGCATCGCTTTCGCTAGTGAAGCGGTAAGGCACACGAACGGCATTGCTTTCGATGGTCCCAGAGGAGCGGCAAGCTGCATCGCTGATGTCAAAGCGTATGGCATCCGTCTCATCGCAAGGCACTGCATCGCACTCGATGTCGTGATCAAACTTGGAGTCCACAGTAGATCCCTCACTCGGTGATTGTGTCGAGTTGGTCAGCATCGGTGCCTGTTTACTGGTCTCCACATTAAACTTGAAGTTCACAGTGATTTCCTCACTCAGTGGCTGTGTGGAATTAGTATTCATCTTCTTCTTCTTCTTGCTCGGTCAAGGTTTGGAGTCACAATGAATTGTTGGTCTTAGAAGTTGTCCCTTTTTAATACTGAAGCTCAACGTGTCCGTACGGCAAAGTGGTGTGGTCTGGAAGTCGCACTCGTTTCTGGTACACAATTTGATAGACTTTTTCTAAAGGGCGACTGACGATTTGCTGGTTTGGCAAACGTACGATTTTGTGGGGTTCTAAAGTTTTCACTTGAAAGTCTTGAGCTTGTCCAGACTGTAAAGCATTTTACAAGGCATCAAATGTCACCACTTGGTTAGCTCGATAATTCAGCGTCAATCCTTTTCCTTTGCATTTGGTATGGAGTTGGCCTTGTTGGTCTCGGTATCGGTAGCCGTAATTTTTCGGACCACCGCTGGCAAAACTGAGGATCGTCTCTTGGGGGTGCCCGTCTGTCCATGCCCCTAAACGATCTCTTTCGATGAAGGGGTGTTGGCAACCAGGGCGATGGATGTACATACAACTGTCGGTGTCAAAGTACAGGACTCGATCTCCCAACTCTTCTAAAGCCTCATCGTACAATTTCAAGCGAGCATTGGCTCTCACGTAGGCTGCAATGTCCACCTTGCTAAAGTCGTCGGGGTGAACAAACTTGAGCTCTTCTTCGTAATTCACCAAGATAAAATCTTCTCGAATGATTTCCACGTGTTTCATGAGTTTTTCTTTGTCGTCCACCAGTTGAAAGTAGCGACTGGGATCTGCCAAGTATTCCGTCTTGTGCAAGATTGGACGTTGTGCCATTTTCCCCCACGAACAATTCAACATGACTTTGGTAAACGATCTTCTTCCTTCGTTCTCTACGTCTTCCAAAGTGACGCCTTCTACAGAACGGTACTGTTCTTTGAATTGGACTTGGTCTTCTGGCGTCTGACACCAAGAGGGATAGCCACAGGTTTATTGTTTCAGTTTGAGAAATTCATTGACGTAGCTTGAGAAAATGCCTGGATTCGAGGCGTCGTCCTTTTGGTATTATTGAGTGGTAGGAAAGTGCCAAATCTCGTATACTTTCAACAAGCGGTATCCCCGATCCAGAGCCCGAAACAATTCGACGCTGACCCACATTCCTGTCAAAGCGCGCTCTTCCTTGGTGTGGTGACAGGGTGATCTTGATTACATGTTTCAGCACACGTACGGCATAAAGGAAACATCAGTTTTCTTGGCAATGATGGGGTAAGACAGGATGGTACAAATTGGTCGGGGGTAAGACTTTGCATTTGATCAATCCTTCGTATTGACGAATGTGTTCCACGTCGATGTGTTCTGTCAGTATTTCATAGTGTCCGATAGGGAATCGCTTATATTTGCACACCCAAGGATACAAGGAACAACGTCGATGTATCTGATTTTTTCTCCTCGAGATTCGTCTACGTCGTACTGCAAGCGTGTGGCATTGGTTCGTCCTCCAAACAAACTGTGGCGTGGATCCAAAGGTTCGATGTCTACCACGTCGTAACTTTCGGCAATGCGTCTAAAGTCTGGATCGGTGCTGAAAGGTCGATCGTACTCGTGCTCCCACATTTCTACCACTTGGTATCCTTGACTTTCTAATTTCAGACAGCGCTGGTATGTGTGTTCGTACAACTCTTCCATGGTGAACTCTGTAAAAGGATTTTTTAGGTTTCGTTGAGGAAAACAGGTAGGGCATCCGTGAAACAAGCATCCGTGAAATTCGTGCACCGTCTGAGGGTTCTAAATGCCAGCCATCCACAGAAAGACTTCCAATTTTCTTTACTCCCCCGTTTCTCGCATGTTGTATCCATTTGTCTTCCTTTTCGCACAAGTAATGCAAAAAACGCAAAGCTTTGGCAGAGTATTGACGACTGACCGAGAGATAAGTGTTAGGAGCTATAATGGCTAGTTGGTTCTCGGGCATGAACTTTTTTCTGTACACTAATCCACACGCTTTGGCTAGGGTACACGCTTCCTTCAAAGGATCGACTTCTCCATGATCTAGAAATAATTGTCTCAACTTTCCACAGCAACGGCGTAAAATGTCCACATCGGATCGACAATACTTCAACATTTCTTCTTGAAAGTCAAACGGGTCTGAAGCGTGAACGTCGTACCAAGCGTGGAAGGCTTCTCGGTGTTTGGTGTGGATCTCATCGTGGTCGTAATAGTGAACGTCAGGCAAATGCGGGAGCACTACATGTTGATTGGCTTCGGTATTGAAAAAGTTGGGAAAATACCCTTTGGCCATTTCTGTCATTCCAAATGTTTTAGGCATTCGACTCAAAGGCATGGTCAAATAACTTACGGAATCTTTGAATTATACTTGTCCCACTTTCATGTAGATGAGTTTGGCTCCGTTCATGGTGACTTGGGGGAATTCGGTGCCTTGTTCTGAATAATATTAGAGAAGAAACTGTCTATCGTATCCCGAGAAATTGTGAGCCATGACGGTAGCATATCAATGACAGTCCCCGTAACGTTGAATGTCCTCTTCATTGCAAGTGTCGTCGATCGGGTCTAAGATCCATTGGGCAAAATCGGCAAGAGTGTTAGGGCACGAAAGATTTTTTCACGTCCTCCTGGAATCTTACTACAATGAGGACAATGAAAATAGATAGGTTCTTGTATGCACTTCTTACAAGCCCGATGAGCAACGCAGAAATTAAGGATGTGAATACCCGTCTCTTGCATACATTCAAAGTCAAAAAAGATAAAATCCACGTCTGTCTTGTTCTTCTTCTTCTGCTGCTGATCACCCTTTAATTCTTTCTCCAGTTCGTTGTCATATTTTTGAATGTAACATTGATGTTCGAAGTCTACGATTTGGTCACAAATACGACATCGTTTCTTTCTGGGACAAACGTGTGCCTTGAGTTATTGGTTCGAATCAGTTGTCCACACTTGGAGCACAATCTCAATAAGTCACAAGCACTGTTCTGCTGGTGAACTTGTGTCCTGCGATGTTATTAATAACAAGAGGGACTGACAAAGGTTCGTTGACACGTCGAACAATGAATGTTTTCTGCAGGAATGCATGGCGTGGAAGCTAAAGAGCCCCGACATCTCTCTAAAACAATGAATGTGTTTGTCCCGACTACACTATCCTTTGTCACATTTCTCGCAGTAGTAAGCGTATCCAAAAAAATCCTTTGATACTAGTGATGGCATCGAAATGTTCTTGATGATGATACACGTGAATGTATTTTCCCTCGGGGAAATCGGGTCCTCGAAACACCAGAGCTCCGTGAACCTCTTGAGGGTGTACTTTCAACGTATACCGAGGAGCCAAGACGTCTTGAAGTTGTTGCATTTCAGAAATGCCACACACGGTCTCTTTCGATATGCCTGCTTGTTGTAACAGAAGTTCTTCTTCTTTTCGTTGTTTGGCTCTGTCCGATTGTCGAATGCTCTTCCATGCTCTTTTCCATTCTGCAGTCTCGTTCTTGTCGGCATACGTTCGCCCCACGACGATGGCACTGGCTAAGCACATCTGGTCTTGGGAATTGTCGATTTGGACGATACTGCGTTTGGTACTGCGACGGTCGTCCACCAATAAAACTTTGCGTGGTCCGCTCCTTCTAGGAGGTGAAACGTGGGTCATGTGAAGAGTTGCTTTTCCATCGGTGATGGTAAACTCGTCATTGGATTGTTGAACGTATTCAATTTTGTCCATGACTTTAGACGGTGTTAATTCTGTTAACTCGATCCAGACAGGAGACTTCAAACTGTCGTGATGGATGGAAAGTCTCAACCGATCGTCCTCTTTGGCTCCGCATTGCCGTTTCAATATTACTAACAAAGAATCCCACAAACCGTTAATGAAGCCTGCGGCTTTCTCGGGGGGCACTTCAGACTTGAAGTCTTTAAAGCGGACCGTGTAAGTGTAAGCCGTGGTTCTTAATTTTCTGGATGTTACTTTTTGCGTCTCTCGAATTTGATAGTAATTTTCTGGAGCTACGGAACGACTTTCTTTTTTAGGGGCTCTGGATTCTCTTGGTCTTGTGGAAGGTATGGTTTCATGCTCACTCATGTCCTCTTCGAAATCACTGGCATGGACATGGTCTAGCACTTTAGCTAATGGCGTATGAGGCGGCATGGAAAAGTCGCTGTCATATTCTATTAGTTTCTGCTTCTGGTTTCTCACTGAAATGGCGTGATCGTTTCATCTTGTTGACCATTTTGGATCTGATTGAGTTTTACACAGGCTCTCTCCCTGTATATAGAGAGAGCTTCTTACCCTCAGAATAGCTGTTTGTTATTCAACTTTCAAACTGTGAAGATGCCACACATAACTAACGAAGACTTACAACAGATATCACTTTTCCTCACACGTATTCCAAGAGTCTATCTAAAGTTTCAAGCAGATAAAAGTCAAGATGCTTGCTATATCTGCCAAGAGAACGGACATTGGACTCAAGAATGTCCACAACGTTATACTACCTGTAATCATTGTCAAGAAAAAGGATATTAGTCTTCAGAGTATCCACAACGTCAAAACCAAGGAAAAGAAAAGAGAGACAAAGGGAAATATACCTGTTATCATTGTCAAGAAAAAAGACATTGGTCTTCAGAGTGTCCTAAGAAACAAGCGAACAAGCAAGAGAGGAAGGAGGCAGAGGGCTGTTCAGAAACAGAAGAAGAACCCATCCCCGTCGTGAAGAAATGTCAGAAGGCAAGATGACTGGAAGACAGTGAAGAAGAAGAACCCATGATGCCTCTGAAGAATTCAAGAAAAGAGACAGACAGTGAAAGAAAAAATGAACTTGAGTGATGTGTTATGAAAATGTTCATTTTTATTTTTAAAAAGAGAATATACCAAAAAGGAAAAACGTAAGTGTCTCTTGGTTTTGATTTTGCTTTAGAGTATGGACGCATGCACGCACTCATACACAAGTGTGGGTGTTGGATAGTATAGATGACGGGGTAATGGTCACTAAACACGGCGTGTTGATGGCATAGTGTGGGGTGTTGGTAGTATAGATGACGGGGTATTGGTCACTACACACGGCGTGTTGATGGTATAGTGTGGGGTGTTGGATAGTAGATGACGGGGTATTGGTCACTACTGATGACGTGTTGTTGGTATAGTGTGGGGTGTTGGATAGTAGATGACGGGGTATTGGTCACTACACACTTCTGTCCTCATAAACACTTCTGTCCCCATAAACACTTCTGTTCCCATAAACACTTCTGTCCCTATAAACACATAAGTCCCCATAACACCTTTACCCCCATAACACTTTTAAAGCTAAAAACTCAATCCCATGTTACCTATGGACAAATTTAACATAGGATGTCCCGTACGTACCTATAGTGGCGCATATTGAGGTCAACTCTAACAATGTTACTATGTCACCGCAACTGAGGTCAGCCACTTCTAACAATGTTACCATTTTGAGGCTATAAACCTTTTTGAGGCTATAAACCGTTTTTGAGGCTATGAACACTTTTGAGGCCATAGAGCCTCCTGCATGTTAATTTCCCCTTGAGGCCATACTGTCTCCTTTGAGGCCCAGTTTCCTCCCTATACTACTACCGCTGCCCAGTCTGATCATACAGGTAGGTTACAATGTTTACCTAATTGCAATTTCACAGACGTAGTTTGGTGGTGGGACAATATTTTGTCCAACCGAGTGGGTCATCTAAATAGTTTTGGCTATATAACATGTACAAGTTCAAAGTTTCATAACTCCGTACTTTTTTTTCAATTCTCATGTAATTTTCACAATTTAATTACATGTTTTCTGTTAATTACCATGATTCTGTTAGGCGGGGGAAAAAAATCTACTTCAAATAAATAGATACAGTAATTAATGGGATGATCATTCTCCTCAAATCCCTGAGATCAAATCCTTGTATATTTCCAATGTTACTGCCAAGACCAGCTTAACTCTATTGCTTATCTCGACTTCTGCATGAAGAGTGTTTTCTCTTTTCCTTCTTAAACTGTCAATATAAAATGAGGCAAAGATACTACGCTTAACCTGAATTATTTCCCTTTGAAGATTCATAATTGTCCGAAAACACGAAAAATAACACACGCAACAAAATGGAGTCAAAGTCATGTACATGCCATCCCCAAATTTAGAATTTTTTTCTGATTTTCTCAGTGTTTGCTTGAAATAGCAGATATTTGTTTTTTTTCTTGTTTCTTCGTGAATGTTTTTCGAACACGGCTTCCTTGGATTTAGTTTAATCTTACTTAGGCAGAACAGATTAGTCAAATAAAATTCCGCACAAAGAAAAAAAAAATGAAACTTTTCAGTTGAGATGAATCGCATTCTCATTGCTGCATATAGTGTATTTTACAGCTATATATATATTATTTTGTTAAAAATATAGAGTATTTACAAAAAAGAGACTGAAATGAAATCCATTGTAAATATTCAAATTTTTTGTTGTTGTATTACTGTTCAAACTCTAACCCTGGGAGGGCAGCGGAGGTAGGCTGGAGATTGCATCAAGGAATTTAAACTTTCGTCATCTACCCGTCGTACACCATGATCGTATCAAATAACATCTCACCTTCTCAATCAATGTATAAGGACTACAGGTTCCTGTGAGAACGGACTTTAAACACAGACGGACAGACAGGACCGATCACAAAATGTGTGAAAAAGTGGTGCATAATAAACCATTGTACTACTCTTTAACTAATAATAGCTAAATCTTCATCTTTTATCCTTACTTTAAATGTGAGCGACGAATGTGTTAAATGCATAATGTTAATAGCTGATCGAATGATATCATTGAACCCAAAGGAATACTAATTGTGCGACAGGGCAATCGATTTAAAAGATATGCCAGTCCAACACAATTTCACTTTAATTGGAGAGAACTTAATTTTGAATCATTTAATAAATCTTCTTGAATAACGGACGCGTTTCTCAACTTGATAGGTCATTGCCGAATGGGGAACGATAATGAACAGAACATTGCATGTTCCTAGTCTATGAGTCCTGGTGTTAATTTAAGTTATAGCCTGGCCGCCATCTGGATATGTTTCCAATGTAACATGGTTTTGAATAAATCGTTGATTATGACCGAGTTTTTATGTCTTCCCCAATGTAAGTAGAGTAAGTATGCCATATCTGCCCCAGTGTTTTAGGTAAGCTAAGCTTTGTGTGGATTTCGTATCCCAACACTTCTGTATTGAGTATTGAAACACCATTATTATATGCCTGACTGAAAAGAAGTCAAGCAACAGCAACAAAGTCAACGACAACAACAAAATAAATAAATAAAAAATATTAATAAACAACCAAAAACAAGAACATTATTTATATTGTATCAATTCTATAATGCACAAGAATACAAACTATTTGATTGAAACCTTTTCGAAAGAACTTAAATTTATTTCAGATTCACTTTTTATGCCATTTTATGTCATAGCTGGAAAATTGCTCAATACAGCTATAATTTGTGCTTCACTGTAAACAAAAAAATCAATTTTTAAAAAATCGTTATTATTTTAACCATCGGGCGTCTGCAGTATTCCCTTGATTAATAGACCCGTTTCTTTTAATGATAGAGATAACCGATTCAGAGTGTTGAAGGTCTACATTCTGAAACCGCAATTTTGAATTTAAGATTGATAAATGCAATAAAAAGGTAACTGACAGTAGGCAATCCCGCAGACAAACGTAAGGTGAGAAGTAACACAACGCGCAATTTTTTGTATATGTGTCAGAAGAAGAAAGCGTTTACTAGGAACGTTAGCATGCTTTAGCTAGGAACATACGTATCCTTTAACTAGGAATGTAAGTATGCATTAACTAGGAACGTCAGTATGCATTAACTAGGAATGTAAGTATGCTTTAACTAGGAATGTAAGTATGCTTTAACTAGGAACGTCAGTATGCTTTAACTAGGAATGTAAGTACGCTTTAACTAGGAATGTAAGTATGCTTAACTAGGAATATAAGTATGTTTAAACTAGGAATATAAGTATCCTTTAACTAGAAATGTAATTATGCTTTAACTAGGAATGTAAGTATGCTTTGAAGTCACAATTATACAGATTGAATTAATTTCATATAAGAAATGTATATATTGAAGTGATTTCTGAACTTTCACACACACACACACACACACACACACACACACACACACACACACACACACACAAGAAACAAGGGGAAACACTGATTTTACTTTATTTTATCAATATTCCAAGATCAGTCTTGCAACCATTCCAAGCTACTTAATCAAATTGCATGCTATATTACCAAATACATTTTTACTACACAAAGTCGATATAGAGCATATTGTTCCTACGTTGTAATTATTTACTACTCAAAATCGATATAGAGCATATTGTTCCTTCTTTGTAGTTCTTTACTGCACAAAATCAATATAGAGCATATTGTTCCTTCTTTGTAGTTCTTTACTGCACAAAATCAATAAAAAGCATATTGTTCCTTCTTTGTAGTTCTTTACTGCACAAAATCAATAAAAAGCATATTGTTCCTTCTTTGTAGTTCTTTACTGCACAAAATCAATATAGAGCATATTGTTCCTTCTTTGTAGTTCTTTACTGCACAAAATCAATATAGAGCATATTGTTCCTACTTTGTAGTTATTTACTACACAAAATCAATATAGAGCATATTGTTCCTACATTGTAGTTATATCATACTACCTGTGCTGATTTGTATTTATTTATTTATATTTTTTTTTGGGGGGGGGGGGGGGGAGGGGGATAACGGGAGGGAGCGGGGAAAGGGTTGGTTGGTGGAATAGTTTTGCACATAAATTCATTAGCATAAATAATAGTTCACACATTAGCATGGCTGCAAAGCATTTTCTTTACCATCGCATATATTAGATATTACGTTCGTATTTTATTTTTTTAATTTTTTTTAATTGAACAGTTGGTGCAAGAAACTACATTATATAATTGAGCGGATCCCTTTCGTTGGTGAATATTATACAAGGGACCTATTAAAGTTGACTGAATTATAAATTTATTTCATATTTCTTTTGTATAAGTTATATTCAAAATCGACGTAATTTACATTATTTTGAAAATTTAGAACAACATTTGTATTGACTTACTCCGATTTAGAAACCCAGTTTGCTATTCTTAAAATTAGTTTTAAAAACTCTGTTTGCTATTTTTAAATTATCTTTAGTGACTTTTTCTGTTTTACATTGTAATGGTATTTTGTTGATTTTAGTCGCATTTTTGATAAGGACTGCAAGAAATCCTGAATCAATTCAAACTTGTTTTTAGTTTCAATTACACATCTCCCTTAAGTTCCGTATTTTGCTTGGTAGCGGCGGTAGCTCAGTTGCAGAGCGTCGGACTCGTAATCCAAGGGTCGCGGGTTCAATACACGCCCAAGCCACCCCGGGTGGGCTGCTTCGGTGTGTCAATGGGAAAGGCATTTAACTCCCATGATATAGCCAATACATTAATAATGTGTTAAACGTGTCGTAAATCCACACACACACACACACACACACACACACACACACACACACACACACACACACACACACACACACACACACACACACAAAGAAACAAAAGAAACTTACGTTCGCGTTAAGGATATGCGTTGGCTCAATGGTTAACATGCTGGAATCGCGACTAGATGTGTCAGCAATTGATTTTCGTCTCTGTAGAAGGCATTTTGTTAAAATTGCCTCTGCACTATGTAACCTTTCATGTGTTGATGAACACCACTCAATCAATCAGTCGTGAAATGTATTTATTTATGTATTTATTACTGAAGAAAGCAAATGTTCTGCGTAATGCGATGCCTCACCCAATAAACCTGGTGAAACTCATCATAGAAACACGAAACTTCAACATGTGTATTGCTGTCGCGCCAACAACGACGACAAATTGATTTGTGTAAAGCTGGCTTTCGAAGTCGACGCAATACGCAAAGTTGCATATTAATTTCCACATGGTTGTGTAAATCTAATGTGCGATAACTACGACAGAAACTCGTTGGACTTTGTAAAAGTTGCCCCCCTTGACAAGCACACCCTGTGTGTTGTATATCTTATGGGCTTGTTAAGCCTTTCTAACAAGGACACAGACAACAAAAAAGTTATAACATTGCAGAAGAATACAGCAAGTACAACGTTTAAACATTAAGTCCTCAGTATAATTTCTTACCTTTATTCCATACACTAAATAGACCAATTAAGGGGACACAATGGAAATCTTCAATTAGGGCCTTCGTGATTCACCTAAATGATGTCACAGTGCTAGTTCGGTGGACGCCATAAGATATTGGAAACTGTGAAGGGCAGTGATAAATTAAGCTTAGTAATCCAAAAACTTTGCACATTTTCCCATTTCTTTTATGATGTTGTCAAATAAGAATGTTTTAGCATTATTTCAGTACATTAGAAAATCGGAAAATATTTAATTGGTTTTGATAAATTTCAGTACAAATATTTCTTGTCCGCATTGAGTCTATGTAATCCTGCACCCAGGGTCAAAGTCACAATGAGGAGTCACGTGACAATGCTACGTAGTGTGGTCTTACGAAGATGGATGAGAGAGAGAGAGAGAGAGAGAGAGAGAGAGAGAGAGAGAGAGAGAGAGAGAGAGAGAGAGAGAGTATTACTGATGCAATTAGTATAATCTTCAAAAATTGTTCTAATCTTTGGTCAAAATCATGCACTATTTCCAGTTACTATTTTTAGGTACGTTTTTAGACTAATGAATGAGGGGAATATCAAGCCTTATTACCAATGTAACTACCATATATAAGCTTCACTTTTCTTTCTCTGTCCTTGGAAAGTTATCATTTCACAACTGAATTTTGCAATAAAAGTTGAAAAAAATGGAAAAGTTATAGCGAGATGTATTTGTGTTTGCTAAAAAGATAAAATGTCCTATGTCAGACACAAGGCCTCGTGCAAACAAAACGGAGGAGAGGTAATCGTTTAACAACTGTCAGTTACAACGCAGTCCATTTGTTCAACGGTCCACTGGCTTTACCGATAAAGATTAATTACCTGGCGGTTATTAATAAGTCAATTCTTAAATATTCAAGGTAAAAGTCATTATTTTCATGTCATTATTAGATGAAATACACCCAAAAGTCTACTAAAAGGAGTTAGATGTATTAACAATGTATAACAAAAGGTAAGAAAATATATTCGGTATTCTTGTAGAAATGCATAATAATAATAATAATGTCTTTTCTGAGAGGATACAATATTTAGCATAAAGGCTAATCTCCCATATTGTCCTCACAAAAATGTATACAAAATACATAATTATATGTATACAAACTGCATACATATATGTATACAAACTGCATACGTATATGTATGCAAACTGCATACGTATATGTATATAAACTACATACGTATATGTATACAAACTGCATACGTATATGTGTACAAACTACATACGTATATGTATACAAACTACATATGCATATGCATGCAAACTACATAGATATATGTATACAAAATATATATATATATATATATATATATATATATATATATATATATATATATATATATACATCAGTACAAACTAGTAATCCTACTGAAAACGCTGACAAAAATTACATGTAAAATAATAGAGGATGGCATCATTAATTTCAAACAATAAAAGAAGAGGAAAATATGTGCATACACTAAAATCGGAATATAAGTCTGCATATCAATGGCAGTAAGCCAAAAGTTAATCATTATAAAATGACTTGAATTTGCAGTAAGAAGCTGAATTTCTAATTCAATAAAAACAGAGTCCCATAACTTTGGACCCGATGCAGAGTGATTTTTATCGAAAAAGTAATAGGGAGATCGTGGAATCAAAATATACTGTTTGGAAAAAGAACGAAGGTCACGGTCATATAATAGTGGTTTGGCGAGATAAGGGAGATAATCAGGTACAAGGCCATTGACCATTTTGTACATCATGCAACGCTTTGCAATGCAACACATTCACAAAATGGCAACCAGTTTAACAACCAAAACACTTCAAACGATGGTGTGAAGATATAAGGTTTTAGAATTATTCGGGCAGCTCGTTTTTGCAATTTAGTAATGTAATCAGTATGAGCGGTATTGTAGTTGACTAGAATGGTATACCCATAATCTAAGCTTTGTAAAATATAGCTAATGTAATATAGTTAAAGAATATTTTCAGAAACATAATTTGAAAGAGTTTTCATAAGTGCAATCCGTTTACACAGTAAAAGTCAAATGTGATTAATTTCCCAATGAAAATTTTTATCATTGAATATACCTAGCAAGTTTTGAGAGTATACAGAGGCAAGTTCGAAGTCATTCAGCATAAGTTTGAGTGCAGGAATGGTCGACAGTTTCTGAGTGGAGCCAATTATCGTACAAGTAGCTTTTGATAGATTTGTGCGCATTTTATTTTGTGTACACCACTTTTGAACATCAGTCTGAAGATGATAATCGACAACAGATGTAAAGCTGCCCAAATGGTGGGTATTTGTGTCATCCGCGAATATATCGAAATCAAAGTATTTACGACACAGAGGAAGATAAGAAAGGAAGATATATAGAGGAAGACATAAAGATTAGAAAAAAGACAGGTCCTAAAATGAAGCCTTTTGGTACTCTACATTTTACTGGTTCTAATGCAGATGAGTGGTTTCCAATACTGACACTATGAGTATTGTTTGTTAGGTACGACTTGACAAAGAATGTGTAATAGTTGAAAATTTATAGACTGCTAGTTTCTTCAAAAGAATATCGTGATCAATCATATCAAAGGTCTTTTTGAAATCTATGAAGAAAACTCCAGTGATTTTACCTGCATTAATAGCAGATAGCCATTCGTCTATTATTTTAGTCAGGGTAGTTTGACTGGAGTGATTTTGTCTGAATCCTGAATGAGATAGATATAGATTGTATTTATTTAGATAGCGAAATAGATTGGTTGAAATGTGTTTCTCAATTATTTTTTAAATGACGGGTATGATAGAAACAGGTCTGTACTTTGATGGATCATTCTTGGGTCCGCCTTTATGAATAGGAAAAACCGTGGAATACTACAAGGCATTAGGGAATATATCAGTTTCTAAACAATTATTGAAGGAATCAGTGAGAGAGGGAGTTATAATATATGCAGAGAGCTTTAATACTTTGGCACTAATCCCATCTCACCCAGTAGCCTTATCACTAATGCCATCTGGCCCAGTATCCTTTTCACTAATCCCATCTGGCCCAGTAGCCTTCTTCGTTTCAAGACTGAAAAGAATGTCATAAACTTCGTGAACAGAGAATCTAGGTGTAACTTATTCAATATCAGAAAGGTACTCGTTCGGCTACGGAGGCAAATTCATGTGGGGTGGAAATAACTTTTTCATTCAGACGATTGTTAATAGATAGGAAAAATTCATTCATCCTATTTGAAATTTCGTATGCATTATGAAATGCTTCCAGACAACATTGTGTCCATTTTACCATAAACTAAACTAGAGTAATATTTTCTCTTACATTCCTTGTTAAGAGACGTTGTACTATTTCACCAAGTTTTATAATTCTGCCAATCTTTTTGATGATATAAGTCACGCAATTTACTAGATACTTTTATATTATTAGTGTACCATTCCTCTTGTATGAGTCGCTTAAGCCATTTGGATTTTAGTGGAGCATGTTTGTTAAGTGAGGATAAAAACCTGTCACAGTAAACTTTTAAGCATGGCCCGGATCGAGTGATAAAAATGATGTGTTTTTTAATGCTGAAGATAGATACTAAATAATCTGTATATACTATATTTAATAGTATTTTGTATGGTTTGACGAATTGATTTCACGACACGCACTCTGGATAATGGTTACTAAAACCTAATCAAATTATAATGTTTTAGGATATGGACTGTGGGTGAGGGTGTAAATGTGATAAATCAAAAATGTTGACTCAGTTATCGTTGCTGGTTTATTAGCAAGTTTGCTAAGGTTATAATAGAGAATCATGTCTTCTAACTTTTTATGATTTTTATTCAGAAACTCTGTTAAAATCGCCCATTATGATACATTCCATATTAGGCTTCGAGAGAGTGGTACGTTCAATTTTATTATAAAAAAATGTAAATCCAAATAGCATGCGAGTATGGAGGACGGTAAACTGGACCAGAAAAGAAAGAGCTTTGCTTTAGAGAGGGAAATCTCTATCCATATAGATTATACGGTATCACTTTCAAGATCTTAGCTACGTTTGTACTTTACTGGAAATACAAACAACTATCCCACTGCCGATTCAGTGTACTCTGTCTTTCTCTCCAAACTATAATCTTGAATGGTAATTAAGGAATTATCAAAAGAATTGTCCAAAAATGTTTCACGTACTACAAAGATATCGACAATACTACAAGCAGCAATTGTGGATTTTAATTCATCGATTTTGGAAGAATATATTTAATATTTAGATTTATAATATGCCAACCCTCTCGAACCTTAAAACCAAAGAGAGAATATTTGGATGCAACTTTATTATCAATAAAATCTGAATTCAGTACACGGGAATGATAAGTAAGGCAGGATTTATGTATTCCATTCAGTTATCTCCCTTACACCATACATGACATTTCTATAAATAAAAACTGACATTTTCAGTGCTTGTTGATGAAAATACAGAAAAAAATTAGTGTGAAATATTATATTAGCTCTCAATCTTGATGCAAATGTAAGTGCAACTGATTTTATAACGGCTAAAGGGTTTGAAAATCTGTATAAGAACATGGAAACCAGATTTATAACAATTCCAAACACACTTTACTTGTCAAAACATATGAACAAAAAGTAAATATAAAGGAATACAAAACAGAAAGTGCAGTATTTGGCTCTTCAGGCAAAACTAGAAAGGTTAAGAGCAATATACGCGTATGAGAGTATGTGTCTGCGTGTGCGTTGGATTCTTAATTCTTTATCGCCTCTTCATAGGAGGGTGGTGCCGAGGGTTCAGGTCCAGGTCTTGGCGGCTCTTGCTGGGGATTATTTCTTCCTTCAACTGCGGCCTCTAGAGAAGCTACAGCAGCCTGACGTTCAGAGAGATCAATGTGCTCAACTCGACTTCCACTCCGATGGCAGTGCCCGCAACGTCTTTTCTGCTCGTAGATGAAGATGACGACAAGGGCAATGAGAAACATGAAGAGCAGAAATGACTCTGTTACAATGGAAGTTCCGAGAGCATCTGGGTTGCACGTTCTGCAATTACTAGTGCACGAGGTCAGCATCGAGTTTGTACCATAGAACTCAACCATGCCTGAAAGATTACAAGGCATAACTATCTATATTACTGTTAGCTCATAATTAAAAAGTAAAATACTGCAATATCCAAATCGGCTGAAAATTGGATGATTTACGTTATATTTGATGAACTTGTAGAACTATAATGTGGGAAAAATCAAACAATCAGCTCGTCTGTTAATCGTCTTTACTTTGACTATTGGTAATAAGTCCATTATCATGTGAGTGTTTGAAGTTATATTAATCGTTGCATAGCTAGGACTTTAGTTTAAACATTATTTAGTTCATACATTTTTTAATTTTTTTTAAGGGATAGATGATGCATACATGTAATATATATATATATATATATATATATATATATATATATATATACATATATATATATATATATATATATATATATATATATATATATATATATATATATATATATATATATTGCTACAATATTGCAGGTATTTTTCGTCACTTTAAGATGAAAGATAGTGAAAATGGAGAATGGTAAATGAAATATTGCTTATATTTATATTTTAAAGATAACATATTAATATATATGGAAAACATCAGCATTTCTAAAAACCAAATATGGGAGTATGCATTTATCGGCATACTCATTCACAAAACATACAGATGTACATACATACATATGCACATTCATATATACACATCACCCCCATATACGCACAGATATGTACATATGTATACCAACACACACACACACACACACACACACACACACACACACACACACACACACACACACACACACACACATGTTTCCAATAACATAGTTTATGACTATTAACTGTTTGTACTAGAATTCACAAACATAAATATTATCTTTGGAATTAAAGACAAATCACAGGAAGATGATATAATTAATCTAATAATTCTGTATGCAAAACAATATATTTATAAATGTTGATTTAATAGAGACCGGCCAAGTTTGTCTCAGTTCAAAAAGATTGTTGCTTTTAACTTTAATGTAGAAAAATATAGCGCTTATAGAAACTGTAAATGGGGAAAGTTTAACTGAATAAATTTGTAGTTGGAGATTACATGATGTACAGTAATGAAGGTAAAGGATTAGAATAAAAGCCAATGGCTTATAATGTTCACCTCCTTTGATAATACAAACAATTTTTAAATATATGTGAACATATGAATATATGGCGGACGATATTGAGCTATACTGAGAAAAGAAATCTTGAATTGTCAAGTGAAGAGTTTCTTGGTTAAATAATAGCATTTAGCCAAGGTATATAAAGCACAAAGACGAACAATGAGGGAGTAGGCGAAAGACGAGAATATTGAAAGAAAGAAGTTAAAAGGAGAACCTAGCTAGGACTTTAAGCCACGCGTGTCATTAGCTGGTTGTATTAATCGTTACATTGCGAGAACTTTAAGCCACGCGTGTCATTAGCTGGTTATATTAATCGTTACATTGCGAGAACTTTAAGCCACGCGTGTCATTAGCTGGTTATATTACCGTTACATTGCGAGAACTTTAAGCCACGCGTGTCATTAGCTGGTTATATTAATCGTTAAATTGCTAGGAATTTATGCCACGCGCATCATGAACTGCCGAGCAATCAGAGTCCTGAACATTTGGCGGTAAACCAGTAAGAGGTGATTCAAGGAATGCATATTTTAAAAATATTTTCCTGCTGAACGAAACTGTCGTCAGTTTACTTTAGGAACAGTCCACAAGTTACTTGTAATAGAATCAGAGTATTACGCACTTCTATATTACATATAGCTATGCATTAGTAATATAATTAAGTCATTTTATATTCTACATATAGCTATGCATTATTGATATAATTAAGTCATTTTATAAACTACATATAGCTATGCATTAGTGATATGATTAAGTCATTGTATGCTACATATAGCAATGCATTAGTGATATGATTAATTCATTTTAGACTACATATAGCTATGTATTAGTGACATAATTAAGTCACTTTATACTACATATAGCTATGCGTTAGTGATATAATTAAGTCAAAATTATGCTACATATAAATATGTATTAGTGACATGATTAAGTCATCTTAGATATCAGAACACTGATTTCATCATATCACAACATGTTTTTGTGGAATAAAGTGTTCCAGCACTTGGTGACAAATACATAATTCAATACAATTTAAACCACAAAAGTATATCACAAAATCTGCGTTTATTTTGTGATATAGTCCATTTTAGCTTTTGAATAAATAATGTACTGGATACATGAAATATCTTATAAGACTCTACAACCTCAAAGTAGATTTATTTGATTTGGTGACACAAAAGAATATAATCTCACAAGTATGCACACCGCTACTGCTGCTGCTACTACTACCACTACTACAATCAAGACTCCATTTTTGCTTCCTCCTCCATCAGCAGTACTGCTACTACTACTACTACTGCTACTACTGCTGCTACTACTACTACTACTGCTACTACTACTACTGCTACTACTACTACTACTACTACTGCTACTACTACTGCTGCTGCTGCTCCTACTAATATTACTACTACTACTACTGCTAATGATACCACTAATATCACCACCACTACCATCACAACCACAAGTACATTTTTGGTTTTGCTTCTTTTGCTCTATCTTTTGAATTGTACAATGAACAACTAGACTACTAATACCACTTCAATAACGACACATAAGAAGAAAAAATAAAGGAAAACAAAATCTTGCTCCATATGTACCGTATATAATTAAGGCTCCTTCGGCGCCCCAGAGAATAAAGATTGGGATGCGGGCGAAGAATTTGTTGTATCCGAAGAACGTGAACACTGGCGGCATGACCCCATACAAGAGATTAACGAGACCATGGTAAGATAGGTAGATCGGCATACGCTGATTCACCTGGCAGTCTCCATTGGTAGAGAAACCTGAAAATAGATAAAGTGTAGAAGTGTGTGTGTGTGTGTGTGTGTGTGTGTGTGTGTGTGTGTGTGTGTGTGTGTGTGGAGAGAGAGAGAGATCAGATTGTTTCTTTAAATGCAGCATATGAAACTGTTGCTTTTTTGTAGAATCCTAACCAGTTTTTATAAAGACTTTTTTTGAACATCAACCGGTAGAAAATTTACTTTTCCTCATATCAACTGACAAAAATAGCTGCATTTTTATTTAATTAAAACGAAAGGATAAGGCTGAACTTAATCGGCATTAGTCCCAAGAGAGGCCGGTTTTAGAAACCAAAATTTTAATACCGTTAAGAACAAACCTTTTAACATATTAGCCATACGTTGTTTCAGAACATTCGAAATATGCTAGAAAAGTGAGATTAATTTGAGCTCAAATCAAGCATGAATATATCATTTTGTTCAATTGTCATTTTTACCTAGGAGTTTGCCCGACTTTAAAATAGTATTTACTACAGAGCGCAAGTAAGTACCTCCACAATTTTGGCTCTGAAGAATCAGATAATAAAACATTTTTATTTAAAATATAAATAACGGATACTCATCTGTGCTATACACAAATAAGCAACATCTTAAATTGATCCAAACTGGGGTTGAAAACTTATATATAATAACAGATAAAGGTAACACATATAAAATTGTTAAAACATGATTAAAAAGTGTTGGATAGACCACATTCCCTTAATTGTCCAAGATTTTCTCCGGTAGTACATCCTCATACAGTTTCTTCAACCAGTTCACGTCAAAATAATTCTGTCTCACAAAGTGACTTTCCTGAGATAATTATTATTAGTATTAATATAATATAAATACACTCATCCACACTTTTCGGAGGGTTGTTCTTTTATTTGACAATAATTGAGTAATATCTCTTTCTGAGATATATGGGTGGCCCTGAATATGATCGTTGCTTTGTCAAAAGTCCACAAAAATCTTCAATCATCAGCTGCAACTGTCTTAAACCTTTTCCTCGTCCTAGTCTACCACCGCTGCCGGTTTGCTATCCTTGTTGTAATTGATGCAGCTAAAGATTATGACGTTTTTTGTTTTTTGTTTGTTCTTTGTTGGGGGAAGGGTGAAGAGAAACAGCTATTTCTCCTGGACTTTGCAAAAATGTTTGGTATATATATATAAATCTCGGATATATGCATGTAGCCACCAGGTATAATTCACCCACTGTCAAAGGGACTTCCCTTCCACTCTTTCGTTTGTAAAAGGTTGAGTGTTGGATGATGATAGTGAGTGACAGTTTGTCTAAAATTAGGTGGTAATCCTTGTTACTTTCCCTCTACCTTTACATCCTACCCTATTTGTAGGCGTGTGTGCTACTCAGTAGGTATGGGTACTGCTCAGTAACTCTGTGTATTTGTTAGTATGCGTGGATTCCGGTCAGCAGGTGCGGGTGATGGTCAATAAGACTGTGTATTGGTTTGTATGCGTGGGTGCTGGCCATTTGGTGTGGATGCTAGTCAGTAAGATTCTGTATTGGTAAGTAGCTGTATGTGTTGGCCAGTAGATGAGTAGGTGCTGGTCAGTCAGAAAATGTGTTGGCTATTACGTTTAGGTGTTGGTCAGTAGATGGCTGAGTAATGGTGAGTCAAATGGAGTATTGATTAGTAGATGAGTGGGTATTGGTCAGTCCAAACACACTGAAACCATTGTGCCATTTTTGTAACAAAATATATAGCCTCAGTGTTAAAATCCCCTTGAGGCCATAGTGCCATTACTGAAATAAACATTAAAGCCTCAATGTTCACTTCTCATGGAGGTCGTAGTGCCATATTTGAAACCAAAAATTATAGCCTCAGTTTTAAACTACCATTGAGGCCATAGTGCCATTTTGAGGCCACAGTGACATCATTCCAAGATGTCGGTCGTAATATTAACTCCCATTGAGGCTGTAGTGCTATTTTTGAGGCCTTATCGCCATCCTATACTACTGCCGATTGATAGATAAAATAACGTTCTATAAAATGATCTACAGTTGCACGTGCAGCATGCAGGACACCTGCGTGTGCTGTAACATAGGTAAATGATATTAATCTAAACATTACTTGGATAATGTTTACGGATGTAGGTTTCTGTGATATCCTACAATTCTGAGGTGGTTTCTTCGTTTTAAAGATGGTCGCTAATCCATTGCAGATGATTTACTTTCTGGAAGACCATTGACTGTGATTGGTGAGCGGAAAGTTGCTGCTGTGAAGGGGCAATTGATGAAGATGCTCAATGCACAGTGGAAAAAATTCTAATATCACGGGCATTCATTCGTCAGCTGTTTTTAATATCTTGAGGAATCATTTGAAGCTCAGAAGGTTTGTGCAAGATGGATCCCGCTCTTGTTGACGGCTGATAAAAAAACTGACTCGGATTGAAATCGCCAAACAGCTATTAGGGAAATATGAAAAGACTGACCAGAGACGTGAATGAGATTGTCACAGGCCTAAGCCTTTAAAACTCTATCACTGTAGTAAGGAAATGACAGAACATCTGAGAAAAAAATGCAAAAGGTTCTATACAGACATATATAATAGGTGCGTGGAGTGGAGAATAAAAAAATCGTCATTTTTTCAATGCCATTCAATACATTTTTATAAATCCTACCTTGCCTTATAGAATGAGTGTTTCGTGTGTACGCTGCAGAATAGTTTTTTAGTATTTAAATCCGAAATGTTTTATAAAAAAATAATAAACGGTGCTATCTTTCTTTATTTACAAATTTATAAATTCATTACTCAAAATAAAATGAAAACTGTATTTACTCCTTTTGATGTAGTGTTGCGAACGTGGTAATATATTCTAACATTTTCTTACTACAGCGATAGAGTTTCAAAGGTCCGTGGTCATAGGTTATGAAACAATGATTTACTTATCTGAATCCGACTCAAGAGAAAATAATAAAGTTTGGGTCGGGTAAATCGAGTAGAGATCACTAATCGCTTGACGTAGTCGAACTGTTAAGAGAGTTTATACGCATTATTTTTTATGTGAAAGGCCGATCATCAACGTCTCTGTGCCAGTCTCTGCTAGAGTAACTGGACATTTGTATGCCTTCAAAGTGTTGTCAAACGTTGTGGAACACTATCAAAGCACTCGTCCGCGCACGGTGCCCCAGGTATCCATCCACTCCATGACAGCGCGACGGTTCATAAATCCGCTGACAGTCTTCCTGAAAGAGCACATCATACGAACTTTGCCAGATCCTCCATACAGCCATGATTTAGCTCCAACTCATTTTTGTTTGAATTTCGTTACCAACAGTTGTTACGGGGCACACGATTTGAAGCCGTCATGGAAGTACAGTTTTACAGTATATGAACAACGTGCCAAAAAGTGAATACACAATCGCATTTAAAGGTTGGATAATTCGACTGAAAACATGCGTAGAGGTTCATGGAGAGTAATGTGAGGGGATGCACTGACGTACTTTTCAGTAATAAAGATTTACCCCTCGTAAATACACCATACACGTCATGTGTTGGGTTAATAGTCCAGTCAAAATAGTGGTTTGACCGAGGACAAATTGCAACAGAAATGAAACCAGCAGCATTCTAGTTGGAAGCCTGTATGGATTCATCTGAAAAGACCCCCAAATCCCATGGTGGGAACATTGATTAATAGGCCATATTTAATTAATTAATAAATTATATGTCACATTTATATTAATAATCCAATTTGTAAAATATACATGGAACATATATTGTGTGATACATCATTGGAAAGCTCGTTTCATTAACGTTTCAATGCGGGTTCTTTTTCGTTTATATCATGCATTTTGCCACAGTTATGAGAAGTTATGTGTTTAATTTTTATCGTAAAATGCTGTAAATATGTTTCTAACGATGATTGCTTTTTTGTCTTTCACTCTTGTTTTAATTGTTTTTCATTTGTTGATTTTATGATATGCTGTATGTAATAATGACTTTATTAGTTCCTTTCAGAAAAATAAAAAGTAACAAATCAACCAAGTTCAAATGGAAAAGTGTGTATTCTGTAATGAACAACTGGGGAATCAAAAGCCGACTGCAACTTCAGGTGAAAAGGGTTGTGCGAGCATAAAAAAGGTCAGTGAAGCAGCAGGAGACAATACACAAGTAACACCGGTCAGCGTCTACATACAGAATGTCGTCGCCGTTATTGTCACCCCCGTCAAATCAAAAAGGCATGTACTGGTATGGGAAAACTTCAAAACGGAGAAGAATTGATACTTTTCATGTAAGAACAAAAGATTTTGATGAGTCCATGAAGGCAACACGTAGAGAAAGAGGAGATAAATGGGCTGATAAAGTTTTGGTAAAGCTTACATCAGCCACTGCTGATCTTCATGCTTCAGATGCAGTTTACCATCAGACGTACAGTGTTAATTTTAAAACAGGAAAATAGATGCAAAAAGCCTCCATTTACTTTCCAGAAGGTGCTAAGTCATAGAAATAAAAAATAGGCAGACCATCAGATAATGTTAAAAGTGAAGCATTTTTAAAAGTCGTCCAATATTTGGAAGAGAATGATGAGGAACAGACAACTATTCATGGTCTTATCAAGAAGATGGATGATATTCTTGAAAATACTTATAGTTTTAAATCCTGCCCGCGACCTGGTTGTATGTTCTTATTTACATCATACGGTGTTGCTTTAAAAATCGCTCATTCGGCCCGCGCCCTGGAGGAAATTGCACATGCCTGCTTTAAATGGATTAAAGCAAAGTTTTTGGAACATTTAGGCGACAACATTGCTATAAGTGAAATAAATGGCAAATCTAATGCTGTAACATTCCAACCTACAGCTGCAAATATATTGTATGAACATATGAAGATCCTGAAGCAGAAACACTTAAAATAATAGAGACTGCTGCAAAAGTTCTATAACAAAATGACATTAAGTCAGTTTCCACAGATAGTGATGAATATCCTATTCAAGATCTATCTTCCAGCTATGAGATATTACAATATCTCCATTAAACACTTAGAAGTGTCTTAAAAATCTTGTTTGCTGAAGAAAAAGAAATATAGACATCAAAACAGCATCTCTGGGACAGGCTCTGATCCAGGCAGCATGACCATGTGTTTTGACAGTTCCACTACAAATTGGACTCGGTGTTCAGTTGCACCTTCACTTTGGCTTAAGGTTTCTAACTGAGAGCTTCCACAACCAAGGAATGTGCTGTTCTTATTCAGAAGTTCAAAGGTTTGAATGTAGTGCAGCAGTTTCTTACGGTATTACACTACCTGGATACACATAAGGACATTTGCACAATTTATAGGCAACAACGTGGACCATAATTTAGTAACATTGGATGG
This sequence comes from Margaritifera margaritifera, assembly GCA_029931535.1. NCBI lineage: Eukaryota > Metazoa > Mollusca > Bivalvia > Unionida > Margaritiferidae > Margaritifera > Margaritifera margaritifera. Next base: position 756,911 of record JAQPZY010000986.1, read on the forward strand.
TAGGAACACATTCCGTGGAATGGGTATAATTGCTGTCATAACACCAGGGACAAAAAGCAAAAGATCTATCTCCAAAGTACAAGTGACTGCAAGGGACATACATGCAGTGGGGTGATTATATATCCATTTATTCAGGAAGCACAGTAACATGACAGATATGCTGATTTACGAGGCACAGAAGGATGTAAATGTGACAGACACCACATCACCTTCTGATCTTTTGTGAAAGTCACATGGCCTCTCAAGTCCCCGTGGCCTTTGTGTTCCGGTATGATGCAAGCAGTTCATCAAGGAGAACACCCAGTTGTATTTTTACCCATGATATATATGGATCAGAATGATACGTCATGTATATACTCAATGATGACGTTTGTTTGTGATCAAGGAAGAAACTAGAGCTTTGTACCAGTTCTGACATTTGACCAGTCCATTTGGTGGAAGGCAATGATAATCAAACTAGACAAAGGAACTGAAGATGGAATTAGAGTCATTGTTTTGAGGTTAGGTGGTCTGCATATTATTATAAGCTTTCTTGGAAGCATTGGACAATCATGACGGACTCTGGTTTGCACGAAGTTCTAGAAGATGTATATGCCAGTGCTGTAGTTGGACAGATATTAAATGGAACGAACATGTTACGAAACAAGAAAGATTCAGATTTCAAGAATAACAAACAATGCTGCATAACTTTTCTTAGTGATAAATTACAAAAGAGTGGCTGCGTTACTCATCATCCAAAAGGAGATGCTAACCTCCTCATATTGTTTACTACAGTATAAAGTGCCAAGGTGAAGGAAACTGTTGTTTTAGGAGAAGACACAAGTTTACTAGTACTTCCTATGCATATGCTGACTTTACCGCCCATATAATCTTCTTAAGGCCTGAACCAAAGCAAAGTTCAATAAGAAAAGCAAAAGTCTGGAACATTAATGCTATACAGGAAACACTTGGACAAAAACTGTGCACCTTGATACTCCCAATCCATGCACTCCTTTGATGTGACACAGTATCCAGATGTTTTGGAATAGGAAAACGTTTAGCTCTAGGAAATGTACACAAGTATGTAAAGTTTGAAGATCTAATTCCTGCATTTACTGTGCCGCGTGACAGTGTAGACTATCTCATTCCTACACTTAATATGCCTCATGACAGTGTAGACTATGTCATTCCTACATTTACGGTGCCATATGACAGTGTAGACTACCTCATTCCTACACTTAATATGCCACATGCCAGTGTAGACTATGTCATTCCTACAATTACGGTGCCATATGACAGTGTAGACCATGTCATTCCTACATTTACGGTGCCATATGACAGTGTAGACTATGTCATTCCTACATTTACTGTGCCATATGACAGTGTAGACTATCTCATTCCTACATTTACAGTTCCATATGACATTCCTACACTTAATATGCCACATGCCAGTGTAGACTATGTCATTCCTACATTTACTGTGCCACATGACAGCGTAGACTATCTCATTCCTACACTTAATATGCCTCATGACAGTGTAGACTATGTCATTCCTACATTTACTGTGCCATATGACAGTGTAGACTACCTCATTCCTACACTTAATATGCCTCATGACAGTGTAGACTATGTCATTCCTACATTTACTGTGCCATACGACAGTGTAGACTATATCATTTCTACACTTAATATGCCTCATGACAGCGTAGACTATCTCATTCCTACACTTAATATGCCTCATGACAGTGTAGACTATGTCATTCCTACATTTACTGTGCCATACGACAGTGTAGACTATATCATTTCTACACTTAATATGCCTCATGACAGTGTAGACTATGTCATTCCTACATTTACTGTGCCATATGACAGTGTAGACTATGTCATTCCTACATTTACTGTGCCATATGACAATGTATACTATCTCATTCCTACATTTACAGTGCTACATGCCAGTGTAGACTCTCATTCCTACATTTACGGTGCCATATGACAGTGTAGACTATGTCATTCCTACATTTACTGTTCCACACGACAGTGTAGACTATATCAGTCCTACATTTACGGTGCCATATGACAGTGTAGACTATATCATTCCTACATTTACGGTGCCATATGACAGTATAGACTATGTCATTCCTATATTTACTGTGCCATATGACGATGTATACTATCTCATTCCTATATTTACTGTGCCATACAACAGTGTAGACTATCTCATTCCTATATTTACTGTGCCATACGACAGTGTAGACTATCTCATTTCTACATTTACAGTGCCACATGCCAGTGTAGACTATGTCATTACGGCAGGGAAACAGGCCGTTGTTATTATGTTCAGTAGAAAATACAGAGAAGGCTTAGACAGTCTCCGTTATGACAAGATTTGTGAATAAGTTGCAACGACTAGTGTTTTTCTTCACCCACAGAGTTTACCACCAACTGATTTTGCAGCACTATCAATTCTATCAAAGTACCACAGTTTAAGTGTGTACTATGAAGTAAAGCAAAGTGCCACAGTTTAAGAGTATACTATCAAGTCCAGCAAGGTACCCCAGTTTAACAGTGTACTATCAAGTCAAGTTATGGATGGTTGTTACAGATTTGACTCCAGCAGAATGGGATTGGACAATTGATGTGAGTGGGATGTTACATAGGATGACTGATTTACCTCCAGAACCAAAGGAACTTCTGCAGATAGGACGATACAACTGTCAAACAGATTGTAGTACCTTGAGACGTAGTTGTAACAAATAGAATTTAGAATGTTTAACAGCCTGCGGACTCTGTAGAGGCACAATTTGTTCAACTTCCCACATCCAACATTGAAAGAAGAAGACGCTGCTTTTGACTAAATCGATCTGCCTGATATATCACTTTATTTCACTCTATATCACATTTAAGTAGACAAATTACAGGTCTGAAATATAGCCAAGGAATATTTGAGAAGATCATAGATAAGATATTATGAAAGTACTGGCCAGTCTTAACCTGAAACTAGTATTTGAGCAGTGTGTATGTGTTCAGTGTAATTAGAGCAGTGTGTATGTGTTCAGTGTAAAGATTAACGTACAAAAGTACAAATATTTATGCAATTTCGACTGGTGTTTTAATGTTTGTTCATATTGTAATATACATCCAACAAAAGAGTGTAAAATTAGCTTTCAAATGGTATATTATATGACCATGTAATTGTCATAGTTTTCAAGTTATTAGCGCAAACATGAAAAAATGAGCATAAGTTAATTTGTTAATTAATTAATGGCATTTTTGAATAATTTCCATCATTATATTTTAGGAGACATTTTATATATTGATCTATAGACCTTCACAAACATCATAAAATGAAAACTAAGTCTGTTGCGATTTGTCTTGGGTCAAGCCTCCATTTTGAGTAAATTTACTGGACTATAACTCATGCGACCAGTCACGCAAAGACTTGCAGCGAGTTAAGAATCGTCATTAATCCAGACCTTCAATAAAGTTTTACCAGTTCCTGCTTGTACAGTTACTTCTGTAAGTTAGCTCCAAAACTGAAGTTAACCTAATATTGACTAAACATTACTTACCTATTCCCACCTGTATAGCGGCAAAAAGTGCCCACACTCCGCCGTACACCAGGGACATCCGTTCTGTAATGAGTCGTGACAGAAATACCAAAAATGAAATATACGTAAATGAAACATTGTTGAATTAAATACGTGTAAATATCTTCCTTTTATAGCTTTAGGTGTTTTGCGAGTAAGATATATTTCTGTATAGTCCGTTTGCCGTCCTTAAATGTTCCAAAATTCTTATTGTTTTCTTCTAAAGTTTCAATGCCTAGACAAATGACGAATCCCGAGACTCCACTCATCTACCACACGTCAGTCAATTGCTATTTACTCAGAATTCCAATGGGCAGCTATACAATCTTGTTCCTGGCAATGAGTGATCCGTTACGTAATGACACATTTTGTCTGAAGCTTGTCTGACCAAACGGGCGTCAGCTGCCTTAAGAGTCAGACACCGGGACATGTTATATGTATAAATTCAATATTTAATAATCGGATTCCCTCGACTTACATGACGTAATGTGGCTGATTGCAAGACAGCATCGTGGCCATGAACAACAATAAACAGTATCATGGCAGGCTATCTTCTTAAATGCTGGGGTACATTTATCCATTACCCAGAAATTACCAAACATTCTCAAGACTTATTCCGCAAAGATGGAGCTTACCTTTTACTCTTTGGCAATAATATCTTCCTAAATTGTATTCAGTGTAGCCTTTATTTATTTTCTTACTGCCAATAATTGTGTGTTTCTCCCAGTGGCAGTTTTGATCCATGACTTTAATTTTGTGAAATTATCCACTCTTATGGCGGATGAATTGCGCATTTTCAGGGCGGATCCAGAATCATCGGTGGGAGGGGGGGGGGCGAGGGCAAGGGGTCTGTGGGATGCATTTCAAACGTTTCCAGCGCTTAAATTTAACCATGTGACTATAAAGAAAACTTTCTCTAGAAAATGTTATAGTTGTTTCGCGATCATTTATAGAAGCGGGAGGAGATGGGAGGTTGGTGGGTGGGTGGGAGTGGGCGCCCCCTGATTTTGCTTACAGCCCATTTGGAAGAATTCCACAAGACATAAGTTAAAGAATATAATTCAATTTACTTTATTTCTTTAGTCCACAACTTTAAGTAATACATTTAATCTGAATTTCAGTGTAAACAACAATGCCGCTTACTGATAATCACGTTCAGTGTGTTGACTTGAGTACTGAGTCTGCTTGAATTGAGTGTTGGACTTGCCATTACCACCTGCTATATGGATTGGCACCCATAAAACTTAAAATACATTAATAAATCCATGGTCATAAATTTGCCAAATACATCTTCTCTGTCTTCTTATTTGATAAATTAATTATTTTCCTCCAAATTGATTGAAAGTTTCACTACCACTTTATTAGCTATATCATATCGAGGAAATGGGAGCTAACTGACGTTTTCAATGACACGCAGAGTCATCCGACCTGGACTGGCCTGGACAGGTATCGAACCCGTGACACTTAGAGTACAAGTCCTACGCTCTATCAACTGACCTACCGCGGCTCCAACGATGAGTGGTGTGGTTATCTCTGTTCTAAGGATTCGTCATTTATGACCCGACTAGATTTGTAAAATGTTATTGGATATACTCCTGTATAATTTTTCATGAATGGTGAAGATGTTGAAATTTGTACTCTATACTTGAATAAGACACTCTTTGGAGGACTTACAATAGGTAGTTGCCGAGTAGGTTTAACAGCACACGGAAAAGATGTGATTGGCTGACCTGGGTGGATCTGAAGCTGGTCCAAGCCATTGCATCAAATTCACTCAGATAAAGTACATAGTACCTACTATTAGAACGGGGTAATACCTACTATTGGATGTTCCTTCCGTACGGACAACCAATTATGTTAGATGCATATTAAAATGTTGATAACAAATAACACACTTTTTACACACCAAATTTAAAAGATGGTAAAATACGCATGCCAGGGCATATCCATATAATTCATTCCAATATTGTGTACCTTTTAGTAATTTCCATCTGTTTAAACTTGTGTGTCCTACTCAGAACAGTTTTATTTTATTGTTTTTTTTCACACGTATCTTTTTATGTTAGGTAATCTTTTAAGTGTATTGTCGTTGTAATCTGTTATTTTAATTTGTTTATTTTTTGTATATGTTAATCTTTAACATTTTGCCCCAAAATCTCGAACCACTGTTAGGACCTCTTTGGAAATAAGCTCCACGTAGGCTACTACTACAACTACTACTATTACGCGAGCTTTACGTGTTAAGACTTGTTCAGTCAAGGTGCATACATTGACCATTTGACCTAGAAGTGTCAGCGTTATTTTTGGAGTTTGTGGTCAGCTACATAGATCTTGCATGCACTTACCTGTCGATCCACTATCTAGATATGTAAATGTAATAAGATATGCATATGCATACATAAAATGTGAAGGTCGCATTGACATATACATGTACATACATAAAATGTGAAGGTCGCATTGACATATACAACCTAGCGTGATAAAACAAGATCATGTATTTCAACTTCGCTTTTCATATTCTGATTTTGATGTAGTGTTTGATCAATAACTTGAGTGTAATAAATTATTTTAATATACATCAGATCAGGCATCGGCAACATTGTATAACAGCTGTGCCACGTCCGCTAAATTGTAAAGTGCTGTGTAGAGTGCTGCGTGCCATGAGGCAAGTCTTATTCCAAAGACTTGGCGTGCCACCGTTGGCACGCGTGCCATAGGTTGCCGACACCAGCATTAGATATTAGTAGATAGCTAGATACGTATGTATATATGTAAGTAGGCAGACAGGTAAGTAGGTAGGTTGCTAGGTGGGTAGGAGAAGAGATGAATAGGTTGGCGGAGAAAAATAAAGGGAGGAAAATACAAATAGGAAGAGGTAGGCAGCTAGATAAGTAGGTAATATATCTTTTTGTAGTAGAATGGTAGATGCTGGCAGGTAGGTTGGGGGTAATGTATACAAATATCCAAACAGATATTCATTCGGTAACATCCCTAGATTTTCAGTAAGTGTTGTCATGTTCCTGGAGAGAGAGAGAGAGAGAGAGAGAGAGAGAGAGAGAGAGAGAGAGAGAGAGAGAGAGAGAGAGAGAGAGAAAGAGAGAGAGAGAGAGAGAGTTTCGCATACTTGTTATAATTTGGTTTTCAGTAGCCATTAGGTTGTCCGCTCTTATTCCTTTACCACCTAAAATCTGCAAAGTGAAGAATAATATGTCTGAAGCTAGATCTTTTGTCACACTAAACTTGCATCAGGTTTAAAACCTGAAATACCTTTTTATTTTTGCTAAGATATGAGGAGTTAGTGCAGAGTAAATACTTTTAAATCAATCGCATGCCTAGTGTATTTGTTTTTTCAGCGACAAAAATATGTCAACCCTTGCACACTTGTGAATAAATAAAAACAGAAATTAATATTACCCCTATTTTCAATAGTATTTGTAATATTGAATAATACAGGATACTGAATATATGAAAATCAATTATCAGTGATTTATAATAATATGCTTCAATATTCAGTGTTATATATATTAAAAAAGGAACGAAGTTCGTCATTGTATAGAATAGGCCTGACGCGCCGTACCATATGTCATACGAGGCGACTAATAGAGACAGAAACTACGGTGAAGCAGTGGTTAGCAAGCCGACCTCGAGACAGAAAGGGTGCGGGTTTGAATCCTACCGCTGGATCAGCCTTGGTCGACTACCGTGTTTTGTCCTTGAGCTAGGTATTTTACTCCCATTGCTTCGGTACTAAAGAACCTATTTGTGTCGCTGTGCCGTAATACATCCCTATCCCACCCCCACCTAAAAATGAAATTAAAAAAAATATTCCACGATGACAAGATTATGAAACAAACAAGAAAATCACATATAAAACTATAACAAGTTGAAGTAAAAACAAGGCTACACCTTATATGAACGAGAAAACAGTAAAATCAGCGACAGAGTAAACTATGCAAAAAACAAAAAGAATATTGAAGTTACTTTATATTCAGACAAGCACCATATCATGCATTCATAACACTAGGTAATGACCTGGCCTCGGGTAGCCGAGTGGTCTAAAGCGCTCGCCGTTACCAATCACTGCCATCTCACCTGTGTCCTCGTGGGTTCTAGTTTCAGACTCGGCCAATATGGGTATGTGAGAAAGCTTGCCAGTAGCTTATCGTGGGTCGGTGGTTCTTCCCGGGTTCTTCATCCACCAGTTATACTGACCGCCGTGTATAGCCTATCATGTGCTGAAAAATGACATTAATCTAAAAAACAAACAAACTAGATAATGGCTCTTACCTCTTAGAGCAAGATGTAAACCATGAAAAGGACACCGTAAATTATAATTTGTTTTCAAACCCTGCTAGACTGTATCGCGCGGGCATGCAACGATCTGCGCCTTACTCCATTTCTCAGATACGTGTACTCACTTATTTCCACGAAATATATTGTGCGTAGCACAATAGCGTTAATCTTGTGTGACACAGATATATTTATTATTGTATTATAACTGAAAGGCCTTTGTAGTTTGCGAGTCCAGAATGTGTGCCTATCATGTGCTGAAAAATGGTATGAAACAAAACTAGGTAATAGGTATTACCTCTTAAAGAAAGACGTAAAAGATGAAAAAGTCACAGTAAATTATAAAAAAAAAACAATTTAAACCATGCTAGACTGTACCATACAGGCATGAAACGATCTGCACCTTACTCCATATCTCAGATATGTTTACTCACTTGTTTCCACGAAATATATTATGCGTAGCACAATAACGTTAATCTTGTTTGACACAGGTACACTGATCGTTGCATTATAACTGAAAGGCAATTGTGATTTGCGAGCCCAGACAGTACGTATATGTACTTTGACCTAACTATTTTAGTGTCCTATACATGTATATTCAGTACCTTGTATAATTTTAGTTTAACTATTCGTACATATATTTTCTCTCGGCACCGAAACGAAAAACAAAATTGCAAAGCAATTTACACAACAAATCGGGGGTAGTTGAGCTTTCGACAAAAAGCTACGTTATGATGTAGGAGAGATATATGTCTTCAGCGGCGGATTCAGGAATATCGTTGGGGGCTGGGGAGGGGATAACTAATAGGCAAGGTGGGGTCTGTGGGATAGAATCCTAGATGGGGGATCACTGATAATGCATCAATGAAATATCTACCTGAAACATTTCAGTATCCACCACCAACCCTCCCACCCACCCCCCAACCCCAACTCCCGGATGTGAAAGTACTACACTCTAATGTGACATTTGGACTCTCTTGCGATATATCTCATCAAAATGTGCCATTTATTGTCGCTTTATAACTTTGCACGCCTTAGTTTGCTGGGAAGTTTTAATATAACGAGTATGTGCCTATGTTTCTTTCAGCAGAAATTCTTTTTATCTGCATGAAAATCATTTTCGCTTCAAATAAATTGAAGTTAGATTCAAGAGAATTCAAATTCAGTTCACTTTTTTTTTTTTTTGGACTCTAAATGCCATTGTATACATGAGCGCCGACTGTCATAATCATTGTAAGGATATGTGATGCGCAGAGGCTGCCGTTGAAATGAATTCGATTGTGCATAAACTGGAGCACCATTTCCATTACTGAAGTTTGTAATTGATCCTGTCCCAACTTGAAACACATCTTCTCCCTTCTCTTGTTGCACAATTACTTAAGCAACACCGTTTCAATTATTTAAGTTTATAATTGATCCTGTCCCAACTTGAAACACATCTTCTCCTTTCTAATGTTACATAATTACTTAAGCAACACCGTTTCAATTATTAAAGAATGTACACAGGAAAACGCCTTAGAAAGGAAAGGCATATATAAATGTATGACTCGGTAATTTGATAAATTTCTTCAGCACTCTTGAACTGAATTGTTGTTCAAACAATTCTCAGAATCACAAGATAAAATTGGCTTCATATTATAAATATCTATGGCTGGCATTCTCTTCACGTGGTGTTTGGTATAAAGACCAAGAAGTCATGTCTGCACAAGCATCTAAGGTATTATTCTCACTGAAAGGCAAGTTGCTTAAGGCTGGAATATTATTAATAGACATAATGTTTTACATTTTGTATACTAAGATACTGCCTCTTGTATCATATGGAGCTGATATTCGGGGCTTTAGTATTGTGTTGATTATGAGAGAGTATATAGAATCTACTGTAAATATGTATTGACACTTACAAAATCTACTGCAAACAGTTTTGCTATGGTTGAATTGAAAACAATAGTATTAAATCAGCATACTTTATGAAACCAATACAATACTGGCTGAAAATGCTCAAAATCTATAACAGTAGACTTCCAAGAATTTGTCTTAATTTGCAACAACAATGGTCCGAATCATCAAGCTGTAAAGTATGGGCTCATGAAATCAAATATATACTCATTTCTTATGGTTTTGGAGAGGCCCGGTACAACCAAGGTGTAGGAGATGAACTAATATTTATGAAATTGTTCAAGTAAAGAAGCATTGATATTGACATACAAACCTGGAATGCAAAAAATTAATGAATTGGATAGATTAAGAGTGTACAAATTAATTAAGTTAGACTATAGCCGAGAACCATATCTATATATAATAGAAAACCCATTGTATCTTAGCTTATTTTGTGAGCTTAGAGGCAGTCATCTGAATGTCAGGGTCAATGTGGATAGATACGATCACACTCCATACCTCGAAAGAATATGTATCATTTGTAAAAGTGACATTGAAATGGAATACCATTATGTATGTGAGTGTAAAGCTTTTGAACTGCTTTGTAAACTGTATTTACCTAAATATATTTTTGTAAACCCTTCAGAGGATGAGTTTGTATCTGCCCTGCAAAGGAGAAATAAACGCACATTGACCCCATCATGTAAATTTCTAGTATTTGCTCTTAAGCATAGAAAGGTACTCCACGATTCTTATAACGCAAAACTATGACAAATGGTACATGTAATTACACCACTCATTATTTGTTTATGTATATGTCTTTTTCTCTCTCTATCTCAATCACACGTTTGTTACTATTTCTTTATGTTACACATATTATGTAATTTGGGCCCGTAGCCAACATTACATTACCTCAATAAAAAAATGTAAAACATTTTAAAAAACTATATAGAGAGAAAACCATCTTGTATGTGACGTGGTGCTTTTTAATTGTATTGTATGTGAATGGAGACCTTTGAATTGTATTTTAGGTGAATGTAGGGCTTTTGATATGTATTTATGTGAATGTAGGGCTTTTGAACTGTATCGTAAACTACATTTATCTAAATTTCTTTTTGTAAACCCTTCAGAGGATACATTTGTATCTGCTCTGCAAAGTAGAGGTAAACATAAATTGTATTCTACGCACTTAAACATAGAAAGGAACTAGTAATGTAATATAAACCCTGATGAATAATACTAATGATATAGTTCATCATTTGATTATTTGTATCATTTTTTTTATTTCAGTCGTGTGCTTATTATTTGTTATTGTTACACGTACTATGAAATTTGGGCGAGTGGTCTACATTACCGCAATAAAGACTTTCAATTCTACAAATATCTCAATCTGCTCGTAAAATATCCAGTATGTGCATTGTTTGCAGAATCGCATCTAGATAGTAGTAGATATATGGACTGAACTTGACCATAGTGAAATTAAAAGAAGATATCTCTCTCTCTCTCTCTTTTTTTTTTGGGGGGGGGCTTTAGGTAAAAGCAAGAAAATGTTGTAGTTATTCAACTTGAAAGGATCGTCACTATGATGAGATATTGTGATATCTTTAACCATTATGCTAAATAATTTCTTCATCTCTGTATTGTTACAATGTGCAGCAATAAGATTTGAATAATCTAATTTTGATATTCTAAAAACAATTTCTAAAGATATTTAAAAACGTGTTTGTTCGAGTACAGAACAATCCTTAATGTCTCATCATATGTTCATCATCTGACAGATTGGATTTTAAAATATGATCCAAATAAGTATAGCTCTTCACATATGTAAGAGCATGATCGTTAGGATGATAATTTTAAAGATGTTGACTGAAAAATTATGCATACTGATTTCTGTATATTATATATGCTATCATTCTCAAATGCGCAATGTTAACATATCTTTAATAATTTCCTTAAACCTGCGATGGAATTACATATCAATGATATATAATCAGCGAAACTAAACTTTTTAAGAAATAAAGCATTCAGTGCCAAATGTAGCACCCACCAACCTCTGTGACACTGATCCAACTTGAGATTTAAATCGTCTATGCATATGTTAAGTAATAAAGACGAAAGAATGCCCCCTTACCTCACTCCACTGGTTACATGGAATGAATTGGATACTGTACTTTCCCAAAGCAAATAGTACGAAACTTTCCCACACCAGTTAACTAGGTTATGTACAATATAGATGCGTATTTGATTGTCAAGCAACTTTCGAAAGGTGTCTAATGATTGACCATATCAAGTGCTTTACTAGCGTCTAAAAACATGCCAACACACGGCTACATTGTTCTAAATAATAGTTGACTATTTCGCTAAAGGCACAGATGTATAAGTCTGTTGAGTGTTCTTTGTTAATACCATATGAATTATCAGAAATTGTGACTTCACATCGTTGTAATACAATACATTCTTAAGAAATGTCAGGAGAGCTATACATCAATGATTATTTTTGTCTGCCAGGTTAGCAATTTTACTTTTCAATAGCGGAATAATTTAAACTTTTTGTGAAATGATATGGAACAAAGTTATGTACAAACATACAATTAAATAAAATCATTAAAAGAACATGAAGTCTATTATAATAAAATTTAAAATGTTCTACACATAAAAAGTTGACCCAGAACATGTACAACATATTTTGTTTAGCTATGGCACGTTTGATCTCAGATATTGAGTTTAATTCAATAAAACTACAAGGGGACTTGCATGCTGAAGGAATATAATCTTTATTCGAATCATATTTCAACACTATTAAGTAAGGATTCACAATGATTTTTCCACGTGTGGTATATGTTATTTTCGCCATGGTTCCCATTTATGTTAATTGGTAGCCTATTAGAAGTTGTAGTAGTTGTTTGCTTAACATGCTTCTAGAATTCACGTTGCTCTGAATTTTCAAATTTCTTTGCAGGCGTGTCTGTTTTATGTTTTAATTCTTCCTTCTCACATAGTCTTCGGGATACTTACGTTGAGCTCTTGGTGAGGCCCATGACGAGGCTTACCGTTTTCACGCCACATAAGACAAGCATTTCGTGCATAGTCGTACAGTTCTTTGACACAGTCATTCCAGTCATGTATAACAGAGTTGAACATTAGTTGTTACTATATCCGTGCAATCTGTTTCATATACACATGATTACTCCATCCATGATCATTACAGACCGCTACACAATAAGGGATTCGATCTTGTTTAATACAAATGCATATGTTTGAGTATAATTCAGTTTTAGGTCGGCAGTAAGGTCTGACCAATTGATGTTGTATTTCAAATTTAAGAATTCACGTTGGCATAAATCAAGACCGGAATGTTGGTTAGAATTGATAGTCATTAAGGGCTATTGGTAATGCACAATTGATTACGGGTGGGTGGGGTAAGTGCTCTGAATGTGAAGAAATGGTTAAAATTATGGAAATAGTGATGTCCAATTTCTTTCAATTAAGTATCCTGTAACATTTAGGAGTGAGTAATAACTTATAATAAAAAAATGCCAAACCTTTTTGTCCGCAGACTTTGATGCAGTGTACGGCAATATGGTGGCTGTATGCAGTGAAAATGAAATGTCACTGACACTTATGAATAATCCATTTAGTGTCAAGGAAAAGTGGATTTTGTATAAAACTTGGATATATTGAACATGAGCTGTTTTTTTTCTGCACATACTGTTTGCAAATAAAATGGATTCTTGTCAGTCATAAACAACCTTGACAGTATTTCCTAAAAAAAGGTATGGAGGCCTGTACTGACCATAAGATGCATTTTATGATGAAGACAATGACACAATTATACATGTATATTGGTAATAATAATAATGACACAATTTTCAGTGACAAACATTATGATGATCCCAAAATGAACATTCTGGAATATTTTCATATTTTCTGCTCACATATCTTTCTGTACATGCTGTACATCTCTCTATTCTACCACAATTGGTAATTTAGTTTTCTATACTGTATTAATTATTGAGTCTTTAGTTTAAATCTCTGACCACTTTCTTGGTATCCTTGTACTGGGTTCAAGGCAAAATGTACAAAATGTAAGACTTTGGTCTAATATTTCCCCTATATGTAGCCCACCAGCCACAGTAAGCCACCTACTGTTATCCTGCTTTTCTAAAGTACCCCATGTCTTTGCAAATGACTATACTGTACAATGAAAAAATAATTAGCCAGTGTTCAAATGTCATACACAAAACAATATCAATAACGCTATATCAAAATGCCGAAAAATGTCACTAAATCACCACTAATATGTATATAATTAATAATATAAATAAGTGTCAACTCTTTCCCTACAATTGGCCTATTAGGCACACCGTAGAATCCACTGCACAAAAGCACATGGATGTATACATGCATACATGCCATATTCACGTTCACTAAACATGTTGCGCTATACTTAGTTTAACATTCACGATTAGTGACAATCGTAACATCGAACAGAACTGAGCGAAATACCTTCTTCTAAAGTATGCAACTTCTCAAATATATATTACTTGATCGGTTTGTAATTTTGTTAAAATTGGCCTTTTTCTTAATTTGAACCACTCTTGTTTTCGGGGGAAGTGCCTTCTCACACACTAGCGGAAACACATACCATCACTACAATAGTTCTCATTCTTACAAACAAATTCAATATATATGTCCCATTTATGCATGCATGTAAGGTTTATTTAGAATAGTTATCTAATGTCAAGTACTTTTAATTATCTTTAGGCGGGTATAAGGAACGAAGGACTGAAAATACCCGAAGATATACACTTTGGCGGATTAATATTTATAGAACTACATGCGGTGAAAGATGTGAGGAAAAGAAGTGACATATAACCAAGCAAATACATCATTTCATATTATGTATTTCAGGAACGCTTAGGAATTGTCTTCGCTATTAACAATACCGACCAAAACTGTTCTTTCTATACGGAAAGTTTGATAGCCATCGGGTTACAGGTATGCGTGTAATATGACTGTCAGTCATGGGACTGGCTGGACTGGAAAAAGACTTATATGGCAGCCCCCGTTAAATGGCAGCGTGATGTTTGCTACATGCAGTGTACGCAATGCTCAGTGTATATGAAAAATGTAACGCTCGTTGCATCCTGCTTAGTCTCCATGTAACACAATAACTACAGTGCAATAGCCCAATTCTATCTCAGTGTCGTGATCTATTGCGCGTAAAATGCAATATCAATTTGTGTATTTTAGCTCTTATAAATACTTTTTTCCGCAAAACAAATTGTACCTGCACATTTAAATGACAGTTTTGTAAGTTACTAATTTATAAGTTTCCACTTATCATGTGCTATACGTGATGTTTGGCTATAAAACACCCACCCACCCTATGAAGCCTATTCGCATAACCAATAGCCCTTAAATTAGGGCGATAGTTGAAGCTACTAGGATATGAAGTATTATCATATATCACTTATAGCAGAATGAACAGGGACACAATGATCCAACCAAGAAACAGTATTGTGCGAGTCACTGAGAAAAGTAAAGTGTGTTGTGTGGTCTACTATATATTTTAAATGTAATACGATATTCATCACAAAACTCGCTAAGTTCGTCTGCAAAGGGAATGGATCTGAGCGTATTAAGACATACACATTTGGTGTACTAGCGACTCTGATAGTAACCTCTAACCAACGTATTCTTCGGTCACGCATCCATATTCATTATCTCACTTAGTCTTCGGGATACTTACGTTGAGCTCTAGGTTTGGCGTGCTCCGTATGTGTACAAAACACGGGTACGCACACACACAATTTTGTAATTTATTTACCACAATTTTTGTTCTAATTTTGCAAACAAATTTCGTGTTTGCCTTTTATTTGTGTTTTGTGGGGTTTAACACCATTTTTGAGTACATGATAGATACATGGCGGCCAGTATATTTGGTGGAGGAAGAACCTAAGATGATCCCGGGAAGAACCACCGACCCACGGGAAGCTACTGGCAAGCTTTTTAACATACCCACGTTGGTCGAACCGAGACTCGAACCCAAGCGGACAGAGGTGTTTTGTTAGTCATCTGTAAGGGCGAGCGTCTTAGACTACTCGGGCAACCGGGGCCGCAAGCAAATTGCGAGCAATACCACACAAACACCGGTCACAATTAACATACTTTATACTCGTATTTTACATGTTCATCAGAAATTTGGTAGAGAAATCGTTCAGTTTTGGATGTCGATATATTCCCCCCCCCCCTCCATTTTTATCTTATTTTCTAGGTGAGTAGAGGCATCGATGCTTATGGTGAATACATCAATAAATCAGGATGAAGAGATACATATAGACCAGAAAGCCTAGGGTATTTAAATATTGTGTAAACCAACTTTGTTCTCTCAATCTTTCATTTAAGTAGTTGCGTGTCTTGGTTCTGTTTTCATTAAATTATGCAGTTCTTGTCTGTAATTCGTCGATAGTTTTCATGGTGTTTTCTTTATTTCTCAAGCATTTGAAACTACATCAGTTAAATTATGCTAGATCAATAGCAAGTTGGAAACGCAAGAAAATCAATAAGAAAGACATATGTAGGCATTAGTTCAGTTTTCTCCATAAACTAATTTGTTATTATCGATTTCCATAATTCATCCATTGTAACACCAAACGCAAGACTCTTTATGCCCATTGACTTGTTCATTTCAGTACATACTTTCACTGGCCAAGCACGAGATACATGATAGCCAGCGAAAGCAAACCAAAATGTGCAAAGCCGTCGTCGAGGAAAGAGTAGAAACACACAGAAAAATAGTTGAATCGTGTCGAATAGCAAACTTTCTCACTAAACAGATTTTCAGCAGTATTATCTAGTTTGATTTTCATTATCGCCTTTAGTATACACTATATATATATATATATATATATATATATATATATATATATATATATATATATATATATATAAACGAATGTAATAACATCTGTAGGAGCAATTGTTACTAAAGGCATACGTGGATCAACAGCAATGCAACTAATACACATTTATCTATCAATCATTTTTCAATATTTTCTATTTCCTCATAATTTTTTTTAAAATCGAAATGTCTGAATGTAGTCAAAGTCACAATTACAATAATCAGCAACAAAGTATCTAATTCCATCTGATGTCATGTAAAAATCATCTATGAGTGATACCTCAGAACTGTCTCAATTATCGATAGGAATTACATCTGTTGATTGTATCACCGTGTAGATTACAATGTCCGACAATGATTTGCAAATTTGAGCACTCTAGCAGTGACACAGATTCCATATGTCCTTCTGAAATTTTTCCAGTCCATTTTTTAAAATTCTTTTTAGTGAAAGTTTACAGGTTATTTCTTTCTTTGCTCCATTTGCAATAGTTATACTGAATGCTAGGTTTACTTTTCATTGCCTGTAGATGTATTTTTTCGTCGTTACCGTTGGTAACGTGTTTGTTTGGAGCAACACCGTAGGTGAGCTACTTTAATACATCATAATTCTTTTTGGAGTTGTGCTTTGTCTATTTAGCAAAGATAAAATCTTTGCAATTTAATTAAACTAACAAATGGCGCATGCTTAAACATAACCTATGTCATTAGATCAAATAAAAAAGATGAAGAATTTGATAATACAGCTGAAATCCTGTTTATGATGACGATGTAGTCAATACAAAAATTAAAACAAAAGTTGATGATATTGTCAGTCTTGCAAATTACTTTGTCAAACTGCGCCGTGTGTTGTTGAAATCACGCAAGGTTGTCCGAAATAGCTACAGTATAACTTTATTGACGAGTTCAAAAAACAGATAAACTAAAGACTGAACACGGATGAAGTACAATGCTAAACGAAGGGAAATAACTTTCAAATGAAAGAGAAAACAATGTATTAAGGAAAACGTGATTCTTATGGCAAGACCAGTACAGTTCAAATTCGAAACGCAACATCAAATCAATGTTAGCACCTAGCACTTAAAAGCATGCCAGACTTGAAAGGAGTTATTAGTCACAAAAAGGGTGGACACGACAGAGAAACAAATGTGTACATGCGGACAATAGAAAACATTATGCACATCGTAAATATATGTTAGAACCTACTTTTATTCAAAAGCAACAACCAAAGGTCCCTTAGGAAATACAGGTATAAACATTAGACACAAATGAGCTGTTGGATCAGAATGTTAGAGAAGCACAGACCATGACTGATGAATATCACGGAAGAATTCTAAGAAAAGAATGGAGGACTGCCACTTGCCGTGAAATGATTGTTTTCTACATTAGGTTAAAGGAAATTAAAGGTTATGTAGATGCTGTGGAAGTTGTAAAAGTTCAGAAATCTGATGTTACGATCCATGACATAAAGATTGAGGAGATAATAAGCGATATTAATATAGAAACAGACCCAAACAAAAACGCTGTATTGCCACAAAAGTTGGAATCTGTTGCAAGTAAAAGAGCACAATTAGATTGGCATTTATAACAGTTGAAAAGACAATTTCTATAAAATACTAAACAAATCAAGTCAAGAGTTAAAGAAAAGTTGCCTTTAGGTGAAAGGTTGACATAACTATTTAAAGAAAAGGGTGTAACAAAAATGGGTATGACTTTATCAACTGTTGCTCTGCCTGTTGCAAATTTTATTGAAGGTTTTGTAGGTGGTGGATGAACAAGTGGCGGTAGTGCTCCATCAGGAGGCAACGATGATTCCTTAATAGACAAATTTAAAAAGAGCTTAATAAATATTGGTAATTATTTGAGTTGGCCAAAAAAATAGTAAAGCATTGCCTGAAATTATTGGCAGTATAATAAGCTCATTGCATAGGATTACTAGCCAGAATCTTTCTTTCTTCATTGAACATGCTATCTTACTAATTTGGCATTAATGGGTTTACTTTTTGCATTTCTGATCGGGGGTGTAAGTAAATTCATATAACAGAATAAGAAGTCAATGACCTTTTTCATAATGTAAACTACAGCAGCTCATGCAGCCATGTAATATCGATAAATAGTTTTTTTACTTGCCTATTTCATATTAAATATTGCTTTCTGACGTTTATAAATGTATGCGTCATCTGAAAGTCCGAGCGAGTATCTGTTTGCATTAGCAGATCTGACAGTAGGACTATCATTACCATAAGCCGTCTTCCCTACATCATTTTACCTACTTTGTCTTCATTTTGTTCTTTATAATTTTCAGTTGTACTGCCACAGATTGTTTATCATCCTTAGGAATATCGTTATTTATTACATCGGTATTATTTGCAGGGTTTAATTCAAGTTTAAACGAGTCTTTGATTTTTGTAAATTGTGGTATCCAACGATACTACAAATTTTGATGACTGTTTCACTCGGTAATAGAAAGACCCCTTCGTCGCCAAAAACATAGTCCAATATAACATTTGAATCTCTTGGTCTTTTTTGATATCTCTCTTCGAGATTTTCATTTACTGTAATCATTCGGTCTTAAATATACAACTCTATTGTCTTTGTAGTTGTCTCTTGAGCACTGGAAACATAATCTGAAATAGATGTTTCGTTCATAACTTGTCCGCCTCAGATGCAGACTACATATTTTCTAGTGCTTTGCTTTAATATGCATGTTCAAAATATGTATATGTATGTATATATATATATATATATATATATATATATATATATATATATATATATATATATATATACACTGTTAAAGGTGTACTGGATTTGACTTCATCCATGTAAACATGTTTCTCCATATTAATTGATTTTGGTTCATTTTCTGATAGCTCTTTATTATTGACAGTTGTATGGATGTGCTAAAATTGTACATGGTAACCATTTTATCCACGAGAAATGTATACTTTATGGTGTTGTTGCTATACCTGCTTTGAATGAAGTTTACGAAAAGTTTAAATTTCCCCATGACTGCATCAAGAGTTGTTATTTTTTGTACCTATAATCTTCTTTAAAATCATGTAAACTAGCATGCAGGCCTTTATCTGTTTTTCAGCTTCATATTTTTGAATGTTATCAATTTATCTTTCTTCCGGAATGCCATTTATTGCTCTCTTGGGTCATTGTCTACATTGTAGTCGCCTTTTAACGTGTTTCCTATTGAATCATTTTATTGTTGACGTGTAGTGTCTTTGGATATACTTTCTTTTCTACCTCAGTTTTCAACACAAATTCTTGTGTCGTGAATGTTTGAGCTCCTTCCTGTTCGAAATGCCCTGTTTCTTCCAATCTTTCATTTTCTATAAACTGGTTATTGTCGAAAACCTTGGTTTCCATGCTCCTTGGTGCTGCTTTATATGTATTGTGCTTGCTCTGTCTCTCAAAGGGAGGTGTGCTTTTGGCAGATCGTTTCCCGAGAAGATGTGTACATTTGGTACATAATTTTGGTACATAATGGTAGAATGGTTTTCAAATTGGTCCGATCTGTTAAACGATTCATGATATCGTTTCCATTTCACTAGCCATACTTTTAGCTGTTTATCCGTTTTCTTTTTGAAATCTTTACATCTTGGTATATGTCATATTGTGTGTCGGATAGATTTGGCACTTGTTCGTAAAACATGCACTATACGTCCTCTCCCTTCCAAACGTCCAGTTTGTAATCAACTGTCACCTACTATTATTTGCTTGATTTTAAATATTTCAGTAAAGTTAGAAAAATAGTTGTTTCAAAACAATTACTTAGTATTTTGAGATTCTGACTGTTTCACCGATTTTAAAATTTAGACGTTCCAAATATATCAGTTGTCAAGTAACTATTGATCTGTTTTCTTCCTTGCTTGCATCAGCTAGAGTAATGTCTATTGATATATGCTGAGTGTTATTGTATCCCTCAAAAATTAAACTCATATTCTTGTTT
The DNA here is from genome assembly GCA_029931535.1 of Margaritifera margaritifera. Classification (NCBI taxonomy): domain Eukaryota; kingdom Metazoa; phylum Mollusca; class Bivalvia; order Unionida; family Margaritiferidae; genus Margaritifera; species Margaritifera margaritifera. The sequence continues at coordinate 777,504 of JAQPZY010000986.1, forward strand.
TATTTTGACTGAAATTCGTACACATTCTAGACTGTTGAATTCCCTTAACCTTTCCACCACATAAGCTTTTTCTGAGTAAGTTGAAAGCATTCAATGCTTTTATTTTTCAGCAAATCCATTACTGTCCAGTTCTAAAACTTTCTCGACAAACATGGTTTATTCAGCACCCTTTACCTTGTTGTCCCGTTCACGTCTTATACTGCGTCATTGTGTTGTTTGTAATATAAGTCTGTTCTCCATAAATTATATCTCTGTTTTTGCTGAACCATTGTAGATTGACATAGTAAAGTGTACGAGATTTGTAAGTTCTTCGGTAACTCTTTTTAAATACAAGTGTGTGCATTTACTCACATCAAATACGTAATTTACTCCTTCATTATGCTGTACTGTTTAAACCATCTTGCTTCCAAAGCAGCTGTTGCTTATCTAGATGCATTCATCGTTAAATGTAATATGTAAATCTGCATCTTTTCTCAAACATTAGAGTATATATTTTATGCTTTTTGAAATCAACAAAATGGCTTTTTTTCTCTTGAATGTTATTCTTGGACACAACAGGGTTTGACCGTACCGTTAGACTTGCAGGTAACAATCCCAGAATTTGAATTTTGGCTGCTACAGTGCGGCTAGGTCATATACACTATCGACTACACCCGCGTCTTTTCTGGCATGCTGGACAAGAAGGTTCTCGTGTAAAACCTTGTGTCCAAGGAGGGCATGCGAGAGCAGGGCGACATAGCCGACGCGATATGCAACGACGCGCCTACGACTTTGGAAAACACAGACAGCGTGGGCGACCATGTCTGTACCTACGTTCGCACAACTAGCCAGGGATACACTGTCGGGTGCAAACTGTACAACAAGGTGGTATGGAACTTCGAGGCTGGTGAGATAGGCGAGCTCTTTGGAGGGATTCTAGCAGACTACACCGACTTCCGGAACTAGCATCTGCGAAAGACGTTTTTGTATCGCGACGTCCATGCCTGTAGTTTCACGCGCATCTAGGTTTCTCTCTAAGCATAACGCCTTGGCATCGAGCGGGATGCAAATACCACCAACGCCGTCGTGCAGGAAGTGCTAGATACTGTTTCGCCTGAACATGGTCTCATTGTTGTGCAGCCTCCACGTAGTCAGTGAGAAAATCTCCCCTAAGAGCTCGACAGATGCTTGGTACGGGCCGACCATCCAAACAACACAATATATATGGTCTGGTACGCGCACACGCGGACGAAAAAGATTGCAGGTGTTCGGTGTGACCGGCCGCAGGAAATTACGAGGTTCCCGATAGATGGGAAGGACTGTACAATTGGCTACTTAGGAGTTCGACTTTGGCGGGTGCCCAATCTTTCGGGCAAACATCCTGCGGGAGTGCGAGGATGGCATCGACATGGCCCCGTTTCGCTGCTACACGATATTAACCAGACGTGGGCAATGTGCTTTTAGCCTGTAGGATGCCAGCGCAGGGGCACAAAGCGCCACCACTGTCCAAACCTCTTCCAGGTTCTAGATACTTTGGCGGACGCCATAAAAAGAAAAGAAAACAAAAAACCAAAAAAAAAAAACAAAAAACAACCCCCCCCCCAAGCTTGTTTTGATTGGCTGAATAGGTGTGAATGTGTATATCTTTCGTCACCAGTCTGCGGAAAACGGCGAATCGAGTGCGCAGTAGGGCTGCACTCGTTTTGTGCTGCGCGTGGCACCAGAGCAAAGCAACAGCAACTTGCACGTTGTCTGGGCAACCAAGGAATTGGAAGCCATCCTGGATAAAGAAACAGAAAGACTTTTTCTTGGAGGTGGACAGCTACAAGCGTACGCTTGCATTCATGGTCAGAATAATCGAAGGCCCACAATTTTTGCTGCTGTTTGTAGAGGCGGCCAGTTTCTTCTACAGCAACCAGAGCAGCAGTGTTGCTTGGAATCTAGTGCACGTCCTGGAAGCCCCCAAGCGGAAACACAAGGATGCACTGCAGATGATACTTGATGCCGCGGAAAAGGCTTTCCATAAAGCTACGCAGATAGTCGGATTAACAGCGGGAGCGACTGCAGACGCAGACATTGTAGCACTGTACCGCATGAAAAAAATACAACCCCAAGAAAGCCAATGTTGCAAGAAGGCCACAGACGGAACATCGGGTGAATACACCTGCACAAACTTTGCAGAAACTGCTTTCTGCTTTCTGAGAAACCGTGCGCACAGTTCTTCTATTTCGAGCGTCAGACGATTCGGGCGAGCCGATTACATACGAAGTGGTTCCTGTGTACGGCTTCTTTCTACTGTGTGGGGTAGAAAGAGTCGTTGGAATAACAACTAGTCTCGAAGAACTCCAATACCCGTTGCAATGCCAAATGGGATACATTCGCACAACACCAGCCAGGATAAAGGATAACCGGGCAACAGTAGCCAAAATCTACTGCTAGCAAAATGGCAAAAAAAACCAAAACAAATCCCGATAGGATTCTGTCCTCCCTATGTACACGTACACGCATTAGCACAACGGTCGTAGAACTGATTTAGCAACTCATACCCATCATCCATGCACAAAATAGGGATTGTTCTTACGTCGTTGCCGCAGCGGATAGCTAGCACAAGTCCACGTGGCCATGTCGTTCTGGCCAGTAGTACCGCAGCAAGCTTTGGATCTACATGGCCTAGGATCCCACTACTACGTTTTCTGCTATATATCTGCGCGCACAGCTCGACGGGCGTTTGTGCATAAACGTGGAAGGTCGCTCCAGAAGAGTTGGCATTTTCTAGAGCCCTCTTCCACTCTTTCGTGGGAACATAAGGAAGTGAGTTGTTACTATCCCGCTTTGGATATATAAGTGTACAAAGGTACTACTTGCTGGGCTTGTAGGTTTCGCACAGACACGGGCACGGGCACCCATCTGCGACTCCGTTGCTAGCATAGGAAACTCACTTGCAGTCGTTCCTATGGCAGCTACGTTGCAACTTCGTTGCAGATATACCTACAAACATATTTTCGAATGGTTTCCGACTGCAATTACTGCTATGTCGGCCAAGGAAGAACATCTCCAATGTGTATAAAAGTTCTGTCATTTCCAAAGACTTGCGCAAAGGACACACACAAATGAGCCGCGAAATGTCCCACCTGGCCCACTCCTGCGCGAATGATTTTTACGAGGTGTGCAAGTATACCAGCATTCGCAGCGTGTTCCGCGGCGCGCTCTGCAGAATGTACCTCTTTTCTTGCCGAAACGAACATCTGATGCCTTGGCGGCCTTCCTATCATGCCGGCTAATGTCTGGCACTGTATAATATTTGGCCGCACTTGCTCCATTGCAGCATCGCTGCGGTTTCGACTGGCTACATTGCAGATCAGCTGTATTTACCCTATATGCTGTTAGAACACTTTCCAAGTCTGCACTTCATAGTAACCGTTTCGGGAACCTTATAGGTGCACCTTCGCAAGAGCTAGGAACCGTTTTCGGTACATGTGTAGGTGTACCTATATAGGAACAGTTTTGATACATGCACAATAACTATTTCGATACCTGCACAAGAACCACGCCTTTTTAGAAATACCAAACAATATTGGTATAGAAATACCAGAAATACTAGATAAACCGGACATACTACAATACCACCTGCACGCGACCTACTACCAGGTCAAATTCAAGAAAAACAAAACCTCGGTGGAAAGTTTTCTGCAGAGGAGGCAAGAAAAAATATGTTATTGGGACTGACCACCTCTACATCATATGTAAATCAGTCAAAGAAGTTCCCGGATCCTCGATCGTTTGGAGCGTTCAATCGTTCAAGCAAGCTCCACTAGTTCTCCAAGAGCGGAAAACAGCCCTAGGCGTTTCGCTGTCCTTCCAGTCGAGCGTTATGTCGACCTTCCATCCTAGCGCTCCAGCAAGAGCGCTTGCTGTCGTTCCAAAAAGCATTCTGCCAGAACCCATTCTTCACAAATAGTGCACATCAATCAATTTGTTAATTTTTTCCCCTTTTTTAGCCATCATTTACTAGATACAGTATGGCAGTACTATATCGGGCAGTATTAGTCGTATCCAATTTCCCTACAATCACTATTTATGTTTTAATCTTTTGCGAATCTTTAATAGCATTAATACAACTTAGTAAGTTTATCGTTCCACATCCACGTTACTTCCGGAAATGAAACAGGGGAGACAATCAGGCACATCTTCGTCACTTTTGCCTGGCATTGTGCAAACCACAGTGTGGAATTTTGTTCTTTTCTATTTCTTTCTTTCTTTAAGGATGTTAGTTTTTGTAGTATCAAAGTTTACCTCCAAATATTAATTACACTACTACGACATCAATATGACGTCGCTTGTTACCTCAGTGTGTGGAGGCACTATGAACTCTAGGATAGATTGGACGTAAGATGATGTGAAAAATGAAATTTAAATGTCTCTTCTTGAATAATAAATAGTGTAATTTTGTATTCAATATTTGTAATCGTAAGAACATTTTTATGAAAGAAAATTATTAAGTAAAAGAAAAGTACATGACGCCTCAATAAATCACTAGCTATTTACGATCTGCTCTAAATCGGTCTCATGGGCTTTCTCTGTCCGAAGTCCGACGTGAGCTTAATAATTGCATAATAGTAAAAAAATAAACTCATCAGCATAACACCTTTCTCTGTGTATCAGATAAGAGGTATATGATGAATTTTTAAATACTCATTCAGTTATTACTTTATAGACAGTTTTTGACAGGGCACTGTTTCCTATCATTTCTTGACAGGGCACTGTTCCCTATCATTTCTATGTAATTACCCATACATATTTTACTAAGTGTATCATTTGAAAATGTAATTCAACCTATATATTTGTTCTTGGTTTTGGATTGCTTGGACCTTGAACTATACAAAATGTCCATTTTATAAAAAGTTAAATACATCAATATTTCAAGAACGATCATCCTAAAATAGTGTGTCGCATTACTGTTTTACCGTTGATCCTGACATAATTTGCATCATGCATTGTTTGCCATACCTCCGTTTTCTTCTGGAATGATGTCGGGCTAGATACGATTATTTTCTTCCTCTTTTTCTTTCTTTCTCTTTCCGACTTTTATTACTGTCGAACCTTTGTTCACGGGACCACAGACAATTCTTTTGTACTCTGATGTTTTACTGATATCATACACAAGTTGGTACGTTTTCAAATTCTACCAGAAGATTTACTGTAGGTACAATACATTGCTTCTTTTAATTACCGACGAATATGCCACTTAAAGCTCCTATCCTTGGCCATTCCATCTGCCATTGCTTGCTTCAGTTTCCTCAAGCATGACATAATCCGAAACTGAAAATGAATTTCAATCTTCCTTATTCGTTGATTATAGAATTTTGGGGGCAAGGAGGTAGAACCATTGACAAAGTGCTGCGCCATTACCTTTCATCCGTACAGCGCTCACGGCCGAATGCGGTCATTTTGTTATTGGGCGATAATGATATTATGAACTTATTTTTCCTTGAGGGAATTGTGTCCTTCGTATTGGCAATAGCATCTCTCTTGTGGTGCAGACTAGATTATATCCCAGTCACGCATGCTTCTTTTCAATGATACAAAGCATCCTCTTTTGCATCGCCGATTGGAGATATAATCATTTGCTCCTTTCTTCCCCTTGTCTCTGGCTCTCAGGTTATTAACTCACTGATCGAGGAGTCACGTAGATATCCTTGCGTTCGCATTTGGCATCGCTACGATTCCTTTTCTTATGAAACTCACAATCAATTTCAGCCGCCACGTACCGTGTTTTTGGCAACAGTGTGCATTTAAATTCTAAAGAACAAAGAACATTATTCCATTCCCCTAGGGTACCATCGCGATTCCAGAAGACAATGTAACTCACTTGAATGGTCAGTGCAGTTGGTTCAAGGACAGTGGCCATCTTTATTGAACGTAATGTTTTATAGTTTAGGATTTTATTGAATAAATCATTTGACTTAACATTTTTCGCGTTAGAGAACACACAAGGTAATTAATGTGCAACCTAGAACTCGTCTGCCCGAACAAAGGGCATCCCAACAGGGGAGACTGAAAGACACACCAACTAGAAATCTTGCAGTGTAAGTGTTGTTTCCAGTAATCATGCTATGTCAAAACTTAGAAAAACAACACAAAATCAGACTATTTCCTGCGCGGAATCGCTTGTCAGGAATGGGACACCTACAAACCAAATGCCACTCGAGAGTGTGTTGATCATCGGTAAGCCACCATTACGCCTGCTCAGCAAGTCTGTTTTAACGAGGCGAAAGGTCGTGCGACCTATGCAGAGCACAACAGTTTATTCGAACGGTACATTTAATAGTACGACTTGATGGCCACATAAAATAACAGATGATATTGCAATTACAGTTGGTTGTTATGAACTAAATACCCGATGTTATGGCCAGTTTAAAGTGAGAAGTGGACTCTCAACAACAAGGTGATAAAGACCGTAACGACAAACGTGTTCGCAGTAGCAAGCAGCCATATGAAGGCATGTCAGATATTTCCTCCAATGAGGAAAAAGATGCTGCTGCTATTGTGAAGCCTGACGACGCAGATGTCAATAATATCGATTCTGGAGAATGTTAAAAAAATTATTGAGTTGCTTTTCAAAGACATGACAATGATGCCAATCAACAAAGCGAAAATGAGGATATCCTCAAATCAATGGAGCAAGATATTGCTACTGAGGAAGCAGTGGGAGAAAATTTAGCTCCTGCAGTAGCTAAATTAGCATGTTCAAGGATGAGGGCACGAATCGCACCTAAGAAGATCAAAGAACTGTCTGACAAATTCTTGTGACCTGCAAACTGTGAAAAATGACAGTGCCTAGGGTCAATCCCGACGTATGAAGCAAATTAAAGAAAGCAACAAGACAATCAGACCTACAGCTACAACACATTCAAAGCCTTCTAATCAAATGTTGAATTTGTCTGAGCAAGCTATGAACTAGCTTTTAATTACGAAGCCTGTCATTCCTGTTAATAAGGCATTTTTAAGCTTTACAACAGATGCTCTCCCATTACTATCTTGGGAACACAGTGAGCTGTTAATGCATAGACGGGTGCTGCTGAAGCCAGAACTAAGCAAAAGACATCTATGAAACACGAAAGGTTGAAGGCAATGCTGCTCTAGGCCACCTAAAAGACAGATATTCATGCAACAAATTTCGGTCATTTGGAGGTAATAAGCAGATGATCCGACCAAAATCACAGAAGCGGTTTTGTTTTATTTACAGGATCGCAAAAATAAAAATGGAATCAATAGAATAAACTGGGAAGGCTCAATCTAATACACCATACGTGATGCTCTGAGTACGCAATTATTTTATGAATAGATTTCAAATTCTCCGAACAGTATTGTCTCAACGTCATATTAAAATTTAAAATTTCCCGGGCGGGGGGGGGGAGCCGGAGGTGAAGGGGTGGAGGGACAGGCGAATTTTTTGTATAATCGACTAGAACTAACATATACATGGATTTGCAAAAATATTTCAGGATACTAAATTTGATTCACTTGTAAACAATTTCAGACTCACCACCTCCCCAACCATTTGAATCCAGTGACAAAAAAATTGCTGTTAATACTATAAATTATAAGCATATTTACAGAACCAAGTCAAAAAGCTCGCATTACAAGTTCATGGTGAAGTTTTGTGTAATATTTTCATCAGGAGAACTTAAACATTTGAAAAATCATCATATTAAAATGGACACCTTGAAATCCACAATTAATCGTATGAAATAGACTGCTGCTTTGCTTCTTTAGACTTAAAAGATATTTATTGCTCAATTAAGTATAGAGTTTGCGTATTTTTCAGTGTTGTGGAAAATGTTTTTAGGAAATAGGAACACGACTAGGCAATAGCGTTGCTCTTATAACCATTAATGACGACTCAGTCTTGATTCATTGACATGTACTCAATCTTACATTCTTTGCAAGATGAGGGAAATTATGTTCGTGCTCCAGGATGTCAACAAACGTCACCAGTTAGAAAAGATAATTTTGAGTGCCTTCATCTTGTCCGGGAATCACTCCGCGGTGACGTTTGAGAATGGATCTCTAGTGGCTATACCCGCTCTTGGGAAATTTTTATTTTTAAAAGATTTTTCATTCAAGGCTGCACTCTCTAGATACATTTTGACTAGGAATGTAAATATTGTTTCAATATATATGACCTGTTTGTCCCCATAGAGTTCTATGTCTCTTAAAGAATCGACACACAAAGCAGTAATGTTGTTGACTTTGTTATCTATATAACGATATAAAACTTTGTAGTGTCTCAGGGAATACAGACGCAACCAGCGACATTGTCTAGACATTTCCTCACAGAACCAAGCAGACTTTGCAGGCTTATCTCCCACCCAGGTGATATGTTGGCGCAATGTCTAAAGCTTCAGTGGTGATTTGATTTATGGAGACCATGTACTTTTCTTATGAGCCTTCGCCGCAATAACTCCTTGCTATCACACAACGTCACTCGTTGTTGTCAGGAGTTGTCTTGGTTTCGATGTTACCATAACATGTTTTTCACCGTACTGTTCATTATCCGCAACTACTTTGTGACTTGACAACTAATATACATATACAATACCTTTAAACACCACTCTGTCGGATAATGTTCAGTTTAATTTGTGTTATATGTGAATTTTATGTTACACTTAAGTGTGTTATTTGTAGTCTCTTGTTTGTACATTTCAATGATATCTAAGCATTCTTTCTGCGCGACAGATTTTAAATTGTACACTCGTCATCCGTGCCGCTGTCCATTCTGCCCGGGGCTCATGCTATGCTCCATTGATAATGATGCCGATATTATTATGGTATTTCACAATCATTCTGCGATGTGTAATATAAGGTTTCGTTTGCCTATGCATGAATGGAACATTTTTATTATCATCGGGCTTCTTCTTTTTCTTTCATTATTATTATTATTATTATTCAATTTCGTCATTCCGCTACGGGGTTTAGTAGTATTCACAATTTGTTTATCCATACGAAAGCAGCAGTGATGATGTGAATAATGATATGAATTTTATTGCTAATATAATACCATTCCCATCATTCTACGGAGTTTCATATGCCCCCGTTGAATGTTTGAGAAAAACGTTAATTATCATTAGTATTACATATGTTGCCACAAATGATTGGAATAAAGCCATGAGTCTATCAAGGATGTATGTGCAAAACCGTTCGTACTTCTCACTCAAGGAGTGTCAGTAATTCATTTTATTTTGGGTGCCAGGGTGAAAGTTGCCTTCTCAGATTTTTCTTAATCTGGAATAGCAGCGTTTGTGGTCGAATTTCATATGCATCTCTATTAGTCACTCCCCATATAATGTCTCATTCAAGTATCTGGGGGCCTTAACACCTCTTTGTATCTCACCACGGGGCTGAAGTACGTTTTCATCTGACAAACTTCCTTCTGCACTTACTGAACCTGTCAGTCTTCCTCAGACTTATGTTTTTAAGTCAAATGTTGTTACCTTCCATGCTTACATGCTTTGATATACATTCGTTTCCTTTAGTTCTTACAGGATGCCAGTTAAACGTCGTTCATCCATATAGGTAAAATATGCCGTCTTTGAATTGTATACTACTGCATTATATACTTTCGCCGGTTCCACCTCTTCCCAGTCTGATTTCAGCCTAACCAGTAAATTAAATCGTGTGCTAGATGAAGCCCTCATACCAGCTTCCAATACTATAGTAACGAGTTTGGTACCTTTATGTTGCTATTTTGTTCATGCAACTAACTGAATCCCACCTTATCATGTAATATTTATGACATCTCCTCATGTTTGTTTCGTATCTGCATTCCCAAGCATTGCCGCAAACTTATCAGCGCTCGATTATGTTTTAAACCTCCGAAGCTATCCAGACCCTACAACTTCATTCTTTGTGCAAAAACTCCTTTCCTCGTGAAGACGTTTAAAACCACAGTTAGATATCCGCCTCCCAGTTACCTATCATAGACTTCTGAAGCTGGTAAATTCGATAAGCCACGCTATTTTCAGCAGCTAACTACAAATGTTTATTTACATCAATGTTATACGCTAACATATCACTTATTTAGAAAAACGTGTCTGTCAAATGAATTAAGGGCACTAATAATTATTACAACAGGCCAGTTCTCTACTGAACACAATCTGGCCTTTTTACTGTGAATTGTTGTCAGTACAAACATTCTCAAGTTCAGCCATTAGAGCCTCCCAAGATGTCAAACAATGCCCTGTAAGGGTCCTTTATGTTTATTTATACATGAGAGGTTCTAGTATAGGTTCACTCTATGCTACAACCCTAATGAAACATATCACTTAGTCAGAAGTAATATAGCCGAACATTTTATTCTCCTGAATTTCAATGACTTTAACTTACACTCATTCAAGAGCCACGGCTACAAGATTGAAGCCGCAACTGATGCTGCGGCTTGAATATTGTCACGTTCCAAAATTCGCTATTATGGTAGAAGGAAATTTAGATACGTCTAAACGATAAATAGGCAGTCATCACATTAAGATTCCACTCTTTAATCAAAGGTTTTGAGCTTGATCTTGAGTTCAAGAATATGGCTCTGGGTTAATGGGGTTATATGCCCCAACTAGTCTCTTCTTTTAATGGGCCCTGGGATTATGGGAATACATGCCCCAGCTAGTTTCATCTTTCACTATGAGCCCTGGGATCATGGTATTACACGCCCCAACTAGTCTCCTACTTCAATATGGGCCTTGGACTTACATGATTACATGTCCCAAGTAGTCTCTTCCTTCAATATGGATTCTAGGCTTATGTGATTACGTGCTCCACCTAGTCTTCTCCTCCAATATGGGCCCTGGGATCACGGAAATACATGCCCCAGCTAGGCTCCTCCTTCAATATGGACCCTGGGCTTATTGGATTACATGCCCCCCTGCCCCCACCACCAGTCTCCTCCTTCAATATGTGCTCTGGGCTCATAGGATTACATGCCGCAGCACGTCTCCTATTTAATGGAGTAGTTTAGACTCATTAACATTACTACAGTCTGACATAAAGCCAGAAGAAAGTGGGGTCACATCTTTTGGGGTAATTATGCCACGTGCCAATTTTTGAATGGCTTTGGCTTGCTTTGTTTTATGGAAGAGTTTTCTTCTCATTTGAGGAAAATATTGCACATTTCAGCAAGGATTATATTTGTATTTGTTTTCAATAGACGTCTGCATATGTAACTCCCTATTTTACTCCATTCATGTGTAAGTTCATTTGTTTCTTTTTGTTTGTTGTGTAAGTCATACTTCCAGTACTAATAGATATACATTTTGGTCATTTGTTTAATGAGTGTATATATTATGTGCTTTTAAGTTGGCCATAGATACTTATACAGTGCCTCAAATCATAAGTTCACCTGTTCATTCGTGGATAAAAACTTTTAATTTTAGCAGATTTCTGACTCTGCTGACTGCTAAATTAGTTTATGGTGGTTGTCTATGCACCCACCGAACATTCCCAAATTCACAGTGATGTGTATTCTGCGTATTCCGGATTTTTCATGGGAATTAGCGTGTTTAACTCGGACGTGGGAAGGGTCAACAAATTTCCCATACCGATATTTTAATTCATTCCAGATTTTATGGGAGTTATTTAGCATCACGCAGCCGTAAGATGGACCGATAATGTTTCTGACATCTGGATATTAATTCTGCTAATTTGCCATACGTATACACTATGTAATTTCATGTAATCATTCAAATATCATGTATATCATATTTAGCATATTGTGCTAATTCATGGGACAGATAAGACGTACAGCCATATGTGTCATGTAACATACATTTTCTGAGTAATGTTTCCAGCAACATGTCATAAAAAATCAGCATGAACTTCATCAGTGAATCAGAAATAAGAAGCAAAGTATTTTATATTAAAATATTTATTACTTACATGACAAATTTCTGGTTAAAAGCTGCAAGAATGTTGGACTTTGTCAAACACATAGTTGATACAAGGAATTTTTTTTAAAGTTCTGAATATTGTGTTATACCCTTTTGTTCTTTTAACCTGTCAATGAGGCCAATGGCTATTGATAGAAAAAAATAATGTTCTATAAAATAATCTGCAGCTGCACATGAAGCACGGCGGACACCTGCAGGTATACGAGTGTGACGTAAGGTAGGTAAATGACAGTGACGTAAAAAATCGGAGGATTACAACTCCGCTACTGCGCAAAGAGTATACTGTAAAATCCGGTCGCTCTTAGGGTACTCTCCTACTGATATAAAGACCGACCGATATAAAGTTTGCGGATGCAATTCTCTGTCCAATCCTGCAATTTTGAGCTGGTTTTATAGTTTTAAAGAAGTTCTGGAAGACGGTTGTGTGCTATTGGTGCGCGGGAAGTGGCTGCTGTGAAGGGTCAGTTTATGAAAATGCTCGATATGCAGTCGAATATATTTCTTTCATGACGGGCAATAATTCGTCAGCTGTTATTAATATATTGAAGAATCATTTGAAGCTCAGAAAGGTTTGTGCAAGATGGGTCCAGCATTTGTTGACGGTTGATCAAAAACAGACACGGGTTGAACTCGCCAAATCTGAAAAGAGGGACCAGAGACGTTTGAATGAGATTGTTACTGGTGATGAAATGTCGATTTACTTTGTTAAAACCGATTCAATAAAAATAAATAATAAAGTTTGGATCGGATAAACTGAGCGTAAGACAATTATCGTTTGATGTATTCGTTCTGTCAGGAGAGTTTTATACACATTATTTTTCGATACAAAAGACCCGGTTGTCCAGGTACATGTGACTGACTCTGTTAGTGTCACTAGACATTTTTATGCCTCCAAAGTGTTGCCAAAAGTTGTGGAACACTACCAAACCACCCGTCCGCGCACCGGTACCCGATGTATCCATTAACTCTATGACAACGAACCGGCGCATAAATCCGCACTCTGGACAGACTACCTGAAGGATTAGAGAATCCGCACTTTGTTACATTCTCCATACAGCCCTGATTTAGCTCCAAATAAATTTGGCTGAATCCTGATTTCAAATATTTGCTGAGGGGCAGACGATTTGAAAGCTGCCATGCGATTGGAAGTGCAGTTTTCCAATGTATGAACAACATACCAAACAGAGAATAAAAATGGCATTTAATAATTGGATACTCAGTCTGAAAAGGTGCATGGAGAGTACATTGAGAGGATAGACTGACATACTTTTCATTAATAACGAACTTTGTTGTACATCTCACTAATATTCAGAACTTTTTAAAATACCCCTTGTATCTATATAAAATCTGATATATATCATTATGGTTGCCTTAGACATTGAATTTTAATAAAATATGTTGCCCTTCAAAACGCTGCAGTGTCTTTGAAGTACCTGTCCATGAACTACAGTATACAAAATAGACTGCTGATTCTGAGGAACATTTAAAAATCTTTAATACTTCATTGCATTTTCATATGGTGGTGGAGCTGATGATCATGATTTTTAAGGAGTAGGCTGAGGGTTTACTATCTCAGCAACCTGCTTTCGAAAGTGGTCAGCAGTATCCTCTGGTGGCAAATCTATCGGATGGCAGTCTGTTTTCTTCCTATAGCAGATGATTATTGCAAGAGCAATAAGATACATGAACAAGAGAAACGACTCCGTGACCATAGATGTAGCTAGGGCATCTGGGTTGCACGTGCTGCAGACTTTAGTGCACGAGACTAATGATGTATTTGTCTTGAAGAATTCGAACATACCTGAAAAATAGTACATTATCCACAATAGTTTTAAAGTAAAGAATTATAGAGAATTCCTAAGAATTGCTAAGAATTCCTGTGTGGCCCCTATGTGTAGTCATCTTTGGAAATGTCTAATATTAAGGAACAAACGTGACAGCGCCATTCAAGTAAGACATGAGTGGAGTGTAAAGAACAATCGTAAGTTTTAAATACGAACATCATCTCGCATCAACTATTTCACATGACAAGTGATTTATTTGAAAGATTCGACATTTTTTCCGCGTTTGACCTAAGTAATTTATATCGTCATTGTTCACCGGATAATTTAATTACGAAATCTTGATTATACTTCTTTTTTGTGCAATATATTCTAAAATATATATATATATATATATATATATATATATATATATATATATATATATATATATATATATATATATATATATATATATATATATAGTGTGTGTGTGTGTGTGTGTGTGTGTGTGTGTGCCTAAAAGTTTTGAGCCTCTTAGTCTACGGTATATGTTATATATTTTTTATGAATCTGCAATACTACTTGATGTCACAGGAGGTTCGCTTTTGTTTCTTTTTTCAGTGCACGAATTAAGTCTTTACTGCCTGTGGAAGAAATTCGATAGATTCGATTCAAACATAGACCAAGGCTATTAAGCCCGTGATAACATGGCTGCATCAACATATTAATTAAAGGACTAACGGTACTATTTATACAAAAAGGTTAGAAGCAGTGTAAAAACATAAAATAGATTATATACGGTTCTTTGGAGGGCTTGATTGGTTGACAATGAGAGACAGAAATTAGGTGAGACCTATTTTCAAATCTGATCCAATCATTTTGCGAAATGAGATGCAGAAATGGTTCAACTGATGCGTTGTCAACTTTTTTACTAGTTTGGTTTAGGGATATCAGTAATGACAGTAGCGGTGTATTCATGAGGTGTGGAATGGGTAATATGTTTCAAGAACATATAGTTTTAAAAGATGCTGCGGCTCGTATAGTTTTCCCAACACAGAAGCATACATCAAGGATGGTTCTATGCAGTGAGATATGGGTTTTGTCATGAGTTGTTAGAAGCAAAAAGTTTAAATTTTGTTATTTTCAATATTATGGTGTTTCTATCGGTTTACTAAAGGAAATGAATTTAGTGCTGTGTGTGTCAATTTATGAGGCACAACCGTGTGTAATTGGAGTTTGAGACACAGGTAAAGATTGACAGCATTAAATTCAATAAGAGCTTGGATCAGTCTAATTAAAATTCAATTAGTTACAGAATGCTTGTGATGCACATCATTTATTTTATACTCTACCTCCCACCTTCATGTTCAGTTGGTGTTGAGCTTCATTCAGTTAATAGGTTTGTCTGTATTTGTTCCTACACGCTCACATAACATGGTGTCTGAAGTGGGATTTGCCTAAGACTCAGTGGCTTATCAGCGCCAGTTGGATATAATCGAACTGAGACTCATTCTCACAAAAGGAACATTCCAGTTCAGTTTGGTGGATGGAACTGTCAAAACTGCTTGAAACTAAGGTCAAAACCATGGAGAGGTGATTCAAGGGATGCACATATTTGTTTTATTTTCCTGCTGAACGAAACTGCCGTCAATTTACTTTAGGAAAAGTCCACAAGTTAGTTGTAGTAGAATCAGAGTATTACGTACACCTGTACTACATATAGCTATGTATTAGTGATATAATTAAGTAATTTTATACTACATATAGCTATGTATTAGCGATATAATTAAGTCATTTTATACTACATATTGCTATGTATTAGTGATATAATGAAGTCATTTTATAAACTACATATGGCTATATATTAGTGATATAATTAAGTCATTTTATACTACGTATAGCTATGTATTAGTGATATAATTAAGTCATTTTATACTACATATAGCTATGTATTAGTGATATAAATAAGTCATTTTATAAACTACATATAGCTATGTATTAATGATATAAATAAGTCATTTTATAAACTACATATAGCTATGTATTAGTGATATAATTAAGTCATTTTATAAACTACATATAGCTATATATTAGTGATATAATTAAGTCATTTTATACTACATATAGCTATGTATTAGTGACATAATTAAGTTATTTTATATATCAGAACATTGATTTCATCATATCACAAATATCAAGCTATTTCGCCAACATGTTTTTGTGGAATAAAGTGTTCCAGCATATGGTGACAACTACATAATTCAGTACAAATTATACCACAAAAGTATATCACAAAATTGCGTTTATTTAGTGATATAGTCTATTTTAGCTTTTGAATAAATAATGTACTGGATACATAAAATATCTTATAAGACTGTACAACCTTAAGTAGATTTATTTGATTTGGTGACAAAAAAGAATATGATCTCACACGTATGCACACCGCTGCTGCTGCTGCTACTACTACTACCACAATTACCATCAAGACTCCATTTTCGCTTCATCCTCGATCAGCAGTACTGTAACTATTACTACTACTGCTGCTGCTACTACTACTACAACTGCTACTACTACCGCTACTACCACCACCACTACCATCATAACCACAAGTACTATTTCGTTTTGCTGCCTTTTAAATTGTAAAGTGAACCACTAGAATACTAATACCAGCTCAATAAGGAACCTAAGAATAAAAATAAAGAAAAACAAAATCTTGCTCCATATGTACCGTATATAATTAAGGCTCCTTCGGCGCCCCAGAGAACGAAGATTGCGATGCGGGCGAAGACATTTTTGTATCCAAAGAACGTGAAAACTGGCGGTATGACCCCATACAAGAGATTAACGAGACCATGGTAAGATAGGTAGATCGGCATACGCTGATTCACCTGGCAGTCTCCATTGGTAGAGAAACCTGACAATAGATAAAGTGTAGAAGTGTGTGTGTGTGTGTGTGTGAGAGAGAGAGAGAGAGAGAGAGAGAGAGAGAGATAACGAGAGAGAGAGAGAGAAAGAGAGAGAGAGAGAGAGATAACGAGAGAGACAGAGAGACAGAGATCAGATTGTTTCTTTAAATGCAGCATATGAAACTGTTGCTTCTTTGTAGAATAATAACCAGGCTTTTATAAAGACTTATTTTGAACAATAACCAGTAGAAAAATTAATTTTCCTCATATCAACTGACAGAATTAGCTGCATTTTTATTTAAGAATTTATGGACATAAAATTTGTTTTCTTAATACATTAGTACAACGGATTTTTGTGGTTTTTTGTTTTTTCTCTGAAAGAAAGGAAATATAATTTAAAAAAGGATAAGGCTGAACTTAATCACATTAATCACAAGAGAGGCCGGTTTTAGAAACCAAACCTTTAATGTCGTTGAGAACAAACCATTTAACATATTAGGCATACGTTGTTTCAGAACATTCGAAATATGCTAAAAAAGTGAGGTTACATCTTTAATTTGAGCTCAAATCAAGCATGAATATATCATTTTGTTCAATTGTTATTTTGACTGAGGAGTTTGCCCGACTTTAAAATAGTATTTACTACAGAGCGCAAGTAAGTACCTCCACAATTATGGCTCTGAAGAATCAGATAATAAAACATTTTAATTTAAAATATAAATAACGGAGGTGCTCATATGTGCTATACACAAATAAGCTACATCTTAAATTGATCCAAACTGCGGTTGAAAACTTATATATAATAACAGATAAAGGTAACACATATAAAATGTTTAAAACATTATTACAATGTGTTGTATAGACCACATGCCCTTAATTGTCCAAGATTTTCCCCGGTAGTACATCCTCATACAGTTTCTTCAAGTAGTTCGCATCAAAATACTTCTGTCTCACAAGGTGGCTTTCGTGAGAGAATTATTATTAGTAGTATTAATATAATATAAATACATTCACCCACACTTTTCGGAGGGTTGTTCTTTTATTTGGCAATAATTGAGTAGTATCTCTTTTCTGAGAGATATGGGTGGTCCTGAAAATGATCGTTGATTTATAGAAGTCCACAAAAATCTTCCATCATCAGCTGCAACTGTCTTAAACCTTTTCTTCGTCCTAGTCTACCACCGCTGCCAGTTCGCTGTCGTTGTTGCAATTATTGCAGCTTTTTTGTTTTCCTTTTTTGGTCGGGGGAAGGGGGAAGAGAAACAGTTATTTCTCCTGGACTTTGCCAAATTGTTCTGTTCGAAAGGGTGAGTGTTGGACGAGACTAGTATGTAATTGTTTGTAAGGACAAGTGCTAGTGATCCTGCCCTTTAAATGTCGTAGATCCTCTTTCACGGAAGATAGTATGTAAATGTATAGGTGTTGGATAGTAAATCACCTGTGTTGAAATGTAATTATGAGTGATAGTACTACTTAACTATATAATCTATATCCCTGTTCACATAACTTTGTATGAGTGTGGGTAGTTGGATAGTTAATAAAATGTCTTTAATTGTAATTATGAGTGATAGTATCTACATACCCTTTGTTCCCTTTCAAATGAGTGTGTATGCATGTGTGCGGGTGAAGGTGTGTGTGTGTGTGTGTGTGTGTGTGTGTGTGTGTGTTTGATCATAAGTTGATGCGGGTAACCCTCAACTATCCTCATTTCGTCATCTGGTTTGTTTCTAAGGGTGGGTGCCGGATTGTAAATGTGTGTATTAGTGATATATACAAATCTCGGATATATGCATGTAGCCACCAGTGACATTCGTCCACTGTCAAATGGACTTCCCTACCTCTATTTGTTCGTACAAAGCTGAGTGTTGAATGATGATAGTGAGTGACAATTTGTCTAAAATTAGGTTGTAATCTTTATTACCTTCCCCCTAACTTTACACCCTGCCCTGTTTGTAGGCGTGGGTGCTGGTCAGTAGGTTTGGGTACTGGTCAGTAACTCTGTGTTTTGGTTAGTATGCGTGGATTCTGGTCAGCAGGTGCGGGTGATGGTCATGAAGACTATGTATTGCTTTGTATGCGTGGGTACTGGATACTTGGTGTGGGTACTGGTCAGTAAGATTGTGTATTGGTAAGTATGCGTATGTGTGGTTAGTAGATGAGTAGGTGCTGGTCAGTCAGAAGGTGCGTTGGCTAGGAGGTTTGGATGTTGGTCAGTAGATGACTGAGTGATGATGAGTCAAATGAAGTATTGGTTAGCAGTTGTGGGTGATGGTGATGGTCAGTCCAAACGGCGTGATGGTTAGTAAGTGTAGGTGTTGGTCAGTCCAAATGGAGTATTGGTTAGTAGGTTTGAATGTCGTTCAGAAGATGACTGGGTTATGGTCAAACGGCGTATTGGTTGGAAGTTATGGGTGCTGGTCAGTCATACGGCGTATTGCTTAGCAGTTATTGGTCAGTCCAAAATACTCTGAAACTATAGTGCCATTTTTGTAACAAAATGTATAGCCTCAGTGTTAAAATCCCCTTGAGGCCACAATGCCATTGCTGAATTATAAATTATAGCCTCAGTGTTAAATTCTCCTGGAGGTCATATTTGAAACCAAAAATTATAGCCTCAGTTTTAAATTACCCTTGAGGCCATAGTGCCATTTTGAGGCCCCAGTGACATTATTTCAAGATGTCGGTCGTAATGTTAACTCCCACTGAGGCTATATTGCTATTTTTGAGGCCATATCGCATCCTATACTACTGCCCATTGTTTCATGAAAAAACGTTATATAAAATGATGTGCCGGACACCTGCGTGTAACATAACATAGGTAAATGACAGTGACCTAAAATTACTTGGATAATGTTTACGGATGTAAGTTTATGTGATATCCTACAATTCTGAGATGGTTTCATCGTTTTATAGATGGTCGCTAATCCATTGCAGATGATTTACTTTCTGGAAGACCATTTACTGTAATTGGTTAGCAGAGAGTGGTTGTTATGAAGGTGCAATAGATGAAGATGATCGATGCACAGTGGAAGATATTTGTCATATCGTGAGCTTTAATTCGTCAGCTGTTTTTAATATATTGAGGAATCATTTAAAGCTCAGAAAGGTTTGTGTAAGATGGGCCCCGCTTTTGTTGAGGGCTGATCAAAAATCAGACTTGGACTGAAACCATCAAACAGCTACTCGCGAAATATGAAAAGATTGACCAGAGACATAAACGAGATTGTCAGAGGCACAGGCATTTAAAAATCTATCTCTGTAGTAAGGACATGTCAGAATATGTGAGAAAAAAGTAAAAGACCTATACGGACATATATAATACGGAAAGGTTGGCAACCGATCTCTAGGTGGGTAAAGTGGAGAATAAAAATTCGTCATTTTTTAATGCCATTCAAAACATTTTTATAAATCCTACCTTGCCTTAAAGAATTAGTGTTTCGTGTGTACGCTGCAGAATAGTTTCTTAGTATTTAAATCCGAAATGTTTTATAAAAAATAGTAAACAGTGCTATCTTTCTTTATTTACAAATGAATAAATTACTATTCAAAATAAAATGAAAACTGTTTTTATTTTTTTTGATGTATTATTGTGAACGTGGTCATATGTAAATAGCAAAGGGAGATAATACGGGTTTCATACATCGTTTAGCGGGAATTATGAATTTTGCCTACGAAGATGAGAACCGAGTGTGAGTAATGAATTTATAGAATTCTCAATAAAGAAAGATTGCATTGTTTATACTTTCTTATATATAAAACATTTCGGATTTAAATATTAGGC
The DNA here is from genome assembly GCA_029931535.1 of Margaritifera margaritifera. NCBI lineage: Eukaryota > Metazoa > Mollusca > Bivalvia > Unionida > Margaritiferidae > Margaritifera > Margaritifera margaritifera. The sequence goes on from JAQPZY010000986.1 coordinate 797,872, forward strand.
GACTATTCCGCAGCGTACACCCGCGATCTTGACCTTAAAGATGGAGTCACACTGAATTTACTCATGTTCTTTCAACAGTGATTTTTTTCTGCATTACTTTGGAACTACCATCCTCACAGTAGATGCTACCAAGGCAGACGGGTTATTCGCACTAATTGCTTTTAGGCAAAGTAGGATTTTTCAAAATATTTTGAATGACGAATTTGAATTCTGCACCCCAAACTATCTAGAAAATTGAGTGTCAACCTTTCCGTATAATATACATATATATATATATATATATATATATATATATATATATATATATATATTTATATATATATATATATATGTATATATATATATGTATATATATAATATATATATATATATATATGTGTGTGTGTGTGTGTGATTTTGGTTTTTTTTAAATGCTTTTCTGCTCATATATTCTAACATTTTCTTACTACAGTGATAGTTTCAAAGGTCGGTGGTCACAGGTTATGAAACATGGATTTAATTATCTGAATCCGACTCAAGAGAAAATAATAAAGTTTGGGTCGGGTAAATCGAGCAGAGACCACAAATCGCTTGACGTAGTCGAACTGTCAAGAGAGCTTATACGCATTATTTTTCGATGTGAAAGGCCGATCATCAACGTCTCTGTGCCAGTCTCTTCTAGTGTAACTGGACATTTGTATGCCTTCAAAGTGTTGTCAAACGTTGTGGAACACTACCAAACCACGTCCTGGAGCAGAACAACTTAAAATAATAGAGACTGCTGCAAAATTTCTATAACAAAATGACATTAAATCAGTTTCCACAGATAGTGATGAATATCCTATTCAAGATCTATCTTCCAGCTATGAGATATTACAATATCTCCCTGAGACACTTAGAAGTGTGTTAAAAATCTAGTTTGCTGAAGAGAAAGAAATCTAGAAATCAACACAACTTCTCTGGGACAGGTTCTGATACAGGCAGCAAGACAATGTGTTTTGACAGTTCCACTACATATTGAACTCGGTGTTCAGTTGCACCATCACTTTGGCTTAAGGTTTCTAATTGAGAGCTTCCACAACCAAGGAATGTGCTGTTCTTATTCAGAAGTTCAAAGGTTTAAACGTAGTGCAGCAGTTTCTTACGGTATTACACTACCTGGATACACATAAGGGCATTTGCACAATTTATAGGCAACAACGTGGACCATAATTTAGTAACATTGGATGGTAAGAACACATTCTATGGAATGGGTATAATTGCTGCCATAACACCAGGGACAAAAAACAAATCTATATCCAAAGTACAAGTGAGTAAAAGGGACATACATGCAGTAGGGTGAATAGATATCCATTTGTTCAGGAAGGACAGTAGCATGACATATGCTGATTTACGAGGCGCAGAAGGATGTAAATGTAACAGACCCCACATGCACCTTTTGATCTTTTGTGAAAAGTCACATGGCCTCTCAAGTCCCCGTGGCCTTTGTGTTCCGGTATGATGCAAGCAGTTCATCAAGGAGAACACCCAGTTGTATTTTTACTCATGATGTATATGGATCCGAATGATACGTCATGTATCTACTCAATCATGAAGTTTGTGATCAAGGAAGAAACTACAGCTTTGTACCAGTTCTGACATTTGACCGGTCCATTTGGTGGAAGGCAATGATAATCAAACTAGAAAAATGAACTGAAGATGGAATTAGAGACATTGTTTTGAGGTTAGGTGGTCTGAATATTATCATAAGCTTTCTTGGAAGTTCTGGTTTGCGTGAAGTTTTAGAAGATGTCTATGCCAGTACTGTAGTTGGACAGATATTAAATGAAACGAACATGTTACGAAACAAGAAAGAAGAGCTTCTTAATACCAAGAATAACAAGCAATGCTTCATAACCTTTCTTAGTGATAACTTACAAAAGAGTCGCTGCCTTACTCATCATCCAAAAGGAGATGCTGGCCTCCTCATAGTGTTTACTGCAGTAGAAAGTACCAAGGTGAAGGAAACTGTTGTTTTAGGAAAAGACACAAGTTTACTAGTACTTCTTGCGCATGATGCTGACTTTACCGCCCATAGAATCTTCTTAAAGTTCAATAACAAAAGCAAACGTCTGGAACATTAATGCTACAAAGGAAACACTTAGACAAACACTCTGCATCTTGATACTTCCAATCCATGCACTCCTTACATGTTACACTACATCCAAAGTTTTGGAACAGGAAAAAGTTTAGCTCTAGGAAAAGTACACAAGTATGTAAAGTTTGAAGATCTCATTCCTACATTTACTGTGCCGCAATACAGTGTAGACTATGTCATTCCTACATTTACTGTGCCACAGGACAGTGCAGACTATGTCATTCCTACATTTACTGTGCCATATGACACTGTAGACTGTCTTATTCCTGCATTTACAGTGCCACATGCCAGTGTAGACTATGTCATTACTGTAAGGAAACATGCCTTTGTTTGCGTGTTCAGTAGAAACTACAGAGAGGGCTTAGAATGTTCAACAGCCTGTGGACGCTGTAGAGGCACAACTTGTTTCAACTTCCCACAGCCAACATTGAAAGAAGAAGAAGAAGACGCTGATTTTGACTAAATCGATCTGCCTGATATCTCACTTTATTTCACTCTATATCACATTTACTGTAGACAAATTACAGATCTGAAATATAGCCTATGAATATTTGAGAAGATTCTAGATAAAATATTATGAAAGCACTTGTCTGCCATAACCTGAAACTAGAATTTGAGCAGTGTGTATGTGTTCAGTGTAAAGATTAACGCACAAAAGTACAACTATTTATGCAATTTCGACTGGCGTTTTAATGTTTGTTCATATCGTAATATACATCCAACAAAAGAGTGTAAAATTAGCTTTCAAATGGTATATTATATGTCATAGTTCTCGATTTATTAGTGCAAACATGGAAAAATGAGCATAAGTTAATTATTTAATTAATTAATTAATGACATTTCGGATTAATTTACGTCATTATATTTTATAAGACATTTTATATATTGATATATAGACCTTCCCAAGCATCACACGATCAAAATTAAGTCTGTGGCGATTTGTTCTGGGTCAAGCCTCTATTTTGAGTAAATTTACTGGACTATAACTCATGCGACCAGTCACGGAAAGACCTGCAGCGAGTTACGAATCGTCATTAAACCAGATCTTCTATAAAGTTTTGCCAGTTCCTGCTTGTACAGTTACTTCTGTAAGTTAGCTCCAAAACTGAAGTTAACCTAATATTGACTAAACATTACTTACCTATTCCCACCTGTATAGCGGCAAAAAGTGCCCACACTCCGCCGTACACCAGGGACATCCGTTCTGTAAAAAGTCGCGACAGAAATACCAAAGATGAAATATACGTAAAAGAAACATTGTTGAATTAAATACGTGTAAATATCTTCATATTACAGCTTTAAGTGTGTTGCGAGTAAGATTTATTTCTGTATAGTCCGTTTGCCGTCCTTTGATTTGCCAAAATTATATATTTTTTTCTCCTAAAGTTTCAATGTCTAGACAAATTACGAATCCCGAAACTCTACCCATCTACCACGCGTCATTCAATTGCTATTTACTCAAAATTCCAGTAGGCAGCTATACAATCTTGCTCCTGGCAATGAGTGATCCGTTACGTAATGACACATTTTGTGTTAAGTGTATCTGACCAAACGGGCGTCAGCTGCTTTAATAGTCAGATACCTGGACAGTTTGTGCATATAACATGTATAAATTCAATATTTAATAATCGGATTCCCTCGCCTTACATGACGTAATATGGCTGATTGTAAGACAGCAGCGTGGTCATGAACATCAATAAACAGTATCATGGCAGGCTGTCTTCTTAAATTATGGGATGCATGTATCTGTTACCCAGAAATTACCAAACATTCTCAAGGCTTATTCCGCAAAGATGGAGCTTACATCTTACTCTTTGGCAATGATATCTTCCTAAATTGTCTTCAGTGTAGCCTTTATTTATTTTCTTACTACCAATAATCGTGTGTTTCTCCCAGTGGCAGTTTTGATCCATGACTTTAATTTTGCTGACTTACCCACTCTTATGGCAGATGGACTGCAGCATTTTCAGGGCGGATCCAGAATCATCGTTGGGGGAGGAGGGCAAGAGCAAGAGGTCTGTGGGATGCATTTTAAACGTTTCCAGCTCTTAAATTTAACCATCTGGCTATAAAGAAAACTTTCTCTAGGAAACGTTCCGGTTGTTTTGCGATCATTTTTAGAAGCGGGAGGGGGTGGGAGGCTGCTGGGTGGGTGGGAGTGGGCGCCCCCTGATTTTGCTTACAGCCCATTTGGAAGAATTCCACAAGACATAAGTTAAAGAATATAATTCAATTTACTTTAATTCTTTAGTCCACAACTTTAAGTAATACATTTAATCTGAATTTCAGTGTAAACAGCAATGCCGCTTACTGATAATCACGTTCATTGTGTTGATTTAACTATTGAGTCTGCTTGACATCAGTATAGAGTCTATCTCGATTAAATATTGAGTCAGCTTGACTTGAGTATTGAGTCTGTTTGAATTGAGTGTTGAGTCTCCCTCAATTGAATACTGACTCTGCTTGACTTGAGTATTGAGCCTGTTTGAATTGAGTGTTGGACTTGCCATTACCACCTGCTAGATGGATTGGCACCCATAAAACTTAAAATCAGTTAATAAATCCATGGTCATAAATATGCCAAATACATTTCCTCTGTCTTCTTATTTGATAAATTCATTATTTTCCTCCAGATTGCTTGAAAGTTTCACTATCAACCGAAATATATTTCTAATTAAGTGTTAAAATCTTCAAAGTCAAATCTTGAATATAACAAGGAACATAATTGTTAAATTTCAAATTTAAAAACATATACAATGCACATGCCTGAGCAAATCAATGAATGCCATTATCTTCGGTTTTTACAAAAAATGCTATAATAATAAACAAGTTTGGTTTGTTTGTATTTGTTTTAACGGCACTTTTAACACTTCATTAGCTATATCATACCGAGTAAATGGGAGCTAACTGCCGTTTTCAAGGACACACAGAGGCAGCCGACCTGGGCTGGCCTGTGCAGGTAACGAACCCGCGACACTTGGAGTACAAGTCCCACTCTCTACCAACTGACCTACCGCGGCTCCAACGATGAATGGTGTGGTTATCTCTGTTCTAAGAATTCGTCAATTATGATCCGACTAGATTTTTAAAATGTTATTGGATAAACTCCTGTATAATTTTTCATGAATGGTGAAGATGTTGAAATTTGTGCCCTATACTTGAATAAGACACTCTTTGGAGGACTTACAACAGGTAGTTACCGAGTAGGTTTAACAGCACACGGAAAAGATGTGATTGGCTGCCCGAAGTTAGCCTTCAATGATCTGCGTGGATCTGAAGCTGGTCCAAGAAATTACATCAAATTCTCTCAGAGAAAGTACATTGTACCTACTATTAAAACTAGGTAATACCTATTATTGGATGTTCCTTGCGTACGGACAACCAATTATGTTAGATGCATATAAAAATGTTGATAGGAAATAACACACTTTTTCCACATCAAATTAAAAGATTGTACGCATGCCAGGGCATATCCATACATTTCATTCCAATATTGTCCACCTTTTAGTAATTTCCATCTGTTTAATCTTGTGTGCCCTACTCAGAACTGTTTTATTTTATTATTTTTTTAAACACGTATCTTTTTTATGTTAGGTAATCTTTTAAGTGTATTGTCGTTGTAATCTGTTATTTTAATTTGCTTATTTTTGTATATGTTAATCTTTAACATTTTGCCCCAAAATTTCGAACCACTGTTAGGACCTCTTTGGAAATAAGCTCCACGTAGGCTACTACTACTGCCACTAGTATTACGCAAGCTTTACAATGTTAAGACTTGCTCAGTCAAGGTTCACACATTAACCTAGATAAACAACGTTATTTTGGGGATTTTTCGTCAGCTACATACATCTTGACATGTACTCACCTGTCGATCCCCTATCTAGATGTGTAAATGTAGTAAGATATATAAGTACATACAATGTGAAGGTCTCTCTGACATGTACATGCTAGCATGATAAAACAGTATCTTTTGTTTCAACTTCTCTTTTCATATTATGATTTTTATGTAGTGTTTGATAAATAACTTGAATGCAATCAATTATCTTAATAAACATCAGATCAGGCATCAGCAACCTTTTATAACAGCTGGGCCACGTCCGCTAAATTGTATAGTGCTGTGTGGAGTGCTGCGTGCCATGAGGCAAGTCGTATTCCAAAGACTTCTCCCTTTCCAATGAGACTAGGTACGCGTGCATTAGGTTGCCGACACCTGCATTAGATATTAGTAGGTAGCTAGATACGATCGTATACATGTAGGTAGGCAGGTAGATAGGTAGGTAGGTTGCAAGGTGGGTAGGGGAAGAGATGAATAGGTTGACGGAGAAAAATAAAGGGAGGAAACACAATTAGGAAGAGGTTGGTAGCAAATAAGTAGATATGATGCTTTGTGTAATAGAATGGTAGATGCTGGCTGGTAGGTTGGGGGTAATGTATACAAATATCCAAACAGACATTCATTCGGTAACATCCCTAGATTTTCAATAAGTGTTGTCATGTTCCTGGAGAGAGAGAGAGAGAGAGAGAGAGAGAGAGAGAGAGAGAGAGAGAGAGAGAGAGAGTTTAGCATACTTGCTACTATAATTTGGTTTTCAACATCCATTAAGTTGTTCGCCATTTTCTTTTACCACCTAAAATCTGCAAAGTGAAGAATAATATGTGTCAAGCTAGATTTCTTTTGTCGCACTAAACTTACGATTTCATAGTTTAAAAAAGAACATATCAAATTTCAATAATGAATCAGGTATAAAACATTGAACTACCTCTTTATTTTTGCTGATATGTGAGGAGTTTTTGCAGAGTAAATAGTTTTAAATCAATCGCATGCCTAGTGTATTTGTTTTTTCAAAGACAAAAATATGTCAACCCTTTCACACTTATGAATAATTAAAAACAGAAATTACTATTACCCCTATTTTCAATAGTATTTGTAATATTGAATAATACAGGATACTGAATATATGAAAATCAATTATCAGTGATTTATAATAATATGCTTGAATATTCAGTGTTATATGTATTAAAAAAGGAATGAAAGTTCGTCATTGTGTAGAATAGGCCTAACGTGCCGTACCACATGCCATACGAGGAGACTAATAGAGACAGAAGCTGCGGAGAAACAGTGGTTAGCAAGCCGGCCTCGAGACCGAAAGGGTGCGGGTTTGAATCCTACCACTGGATCAGCCCTGGTCGGCTACTATGTTTTGTCCTTGGGCTAGGTATCTTACTCCAATTACCTCGGTACTAAATAACCTATTTGTGTTGCTGTGCCGTAATACATCCCTACCCCACCCCCACCTAAAAATGAAATAAAAAAATATTCCACGATGACAAGATTATGAAACAAACAAGAAAATCACATATAAAACTATAACAAGTTGAAGTAAAAACAAGGCTACACATTATATGAACGAGAAAACAGTAACATCAGAGACAGAGCATATTATGCCAAAAACATGTGTGAAGTTGCTTGATATTCACACAAGCACCATATCTTACATTCATAACACTAGGTAATGGTGTGGCCCCGGGTGGCCGGATGGCTGAGTGGTCTAAAGTGCTCGTCTTTACCAATCACTACCACCTCACCTCTGTCCGCGTTGGTTCGAGTCTCAGACTTGGCCAATATGGGTATGTGAGAAAGCTTGCCAGCAGCTTCCCGTGGGTTGGTGGTTCTTCCCGGGTTCTTCATCCTCCAGTTATACTGACCACCGTGTATAGCCTATCATGTGCTGAAAAATGGCATTAAACAAAAAAAAAAAAAAAAAAAAAAACTGAATAATAGGTCTTACCTCTTAAAAAAAGACGTAAAACATGAAAAAGTCACCGTAAATTATAAAAAATTTCAAAGCCTGCTAGACTGAACCGCACATGTATGCACCTATCTGCACCTTAATCCGTATCTCAGATATGTTTACTCACTTGCTTCCACGAAATATATTGTGCTTAGCACGATAACGTTAATCTAGTTTGCCACATTATAACTGATAGGAATTTGCGATTTGCGAGCCCAGACTCTATATCAATGTACCCTGACCTAACTGTTTTAACTGTGTGTCAATGTACCCTGACCTAACTGTTTTAACTGTGTGTCAATGTACCCTGACTTAACTGTTTTAACTGTGTGTCAATGTACCCTGACTTAACTGTTTTAACTATGTGTCAATGTACCCTGACCTAACTGTTTTAACTGTGTCAATGTGCCCTGACTTAACTGTTTTAACTGTGTGTCAATGTACCCTGACTTAACTGTTTTAACTGTGTGTCAATGTACCCTGACTTAACTGTTTTAACTATGTGTCAATGTACCCTGACCTAACTGTTTTAACTGTGTCAATGTGCCCTGACTTAACTGTTTTAACTGTGTGTCAATGTACCCTGACTTAACTGTTTTAACTGTGTCAATGTGCCCTGACTTAACTGTTTTAACTGTGTGTCAATGTACCCTGACTTAACTGTTTTAACTGTGTCAATGTGCCCTGACTTAACTGTTTTAACTGTGTGTCAATGTGCCCTGACTTAACTGTTTTAACTGTGTGTCAATGTACCCTGACTTAACTGTTTTAACTGTGTGTCAATGTACCCTGACTTAACTGTTTTAACTGTGTGTCAATGTACCCTGACCTAACTGTTTTAACTGTGTCAATGTGCCCTGACTTAACTGTTTTAACTGTGTCAATGTGCCCTGACTTAACTGTTTTAACTGTGTCAATGTGCCCTGACTTAACTGTTTTAACTGTGTCAATGTGCCCTGACTTAACTGTTTTAACTGTGTCAATGTGCCCTGACTTAACTGTTTTAACTGTGTCAATGTGCCCTGACTTAACTGTTTTAACTGTGTCAATGTGCCCTGACTTAACTGTTTTAACTGTGTCAATGTGCCCTGACTTAACTGTTTTAACTGTGTCAATGTGCCCTGACTTAACTGTTTTAACTGTGTCAATGTGCCCTGACTTAACTGTTTTAACTGTGTCAATGTGCCCTGACTTAACTGTTTTAACTGTGTCAATGTGCCCTGACTTAACTGTTTTAACTGTGTCAATGTGCCCTGACTTAACTGTTTTAACTGTGTCAATGTGCCCTGACTTAACTGTTTTAACTGTGTCAATGTGCCCTGACTTAACTGTTTTAACTGTGTCAATGTGCCCTGACTTAACTGTTTTAACTGTGTCAATGTGCCCTGACTTAACTGTTTTAACTGTGTCAATGTGCCCTGACTTAACTGTTTTAACTGTGTGTCAATGTGCCCTGACTTAACTGTTTTAACTGTGTCAATGTGCCCTGACTTAACTGTTTTAACTGTGTCAATGTGCCCTGACTTAACTGTTTTAACTGTGTCAATGTGCCCTGACTTAACTGTTTTAACTGTGTCAATGTGCCCTGACTTAACTGTTTTAACTGTGTCAATGTGCCCTGACTTAACTGTTTTAACTGTGTCAATGTGCCCTGACTTAACTGTTTTAACTGTGTCAATGTGCCCTGACTTAACTGTTTTAACTGTGTGTCAATGTACCCTGACTTAACTGTTTTAGTGTCCCATACATGTATAATCAGTATCTTACATAATTTTAGTTTAACTATTCGTACATATATTTTCTCTCTGCACCGAAACGAAAAACGAAATTGCAAAGCAATTTACACAGCAAATAGGGGGTAGTTGAGCTCTCGACAAAAAGCTACGGTATGTTGTAGGAGAGATATATGTCTATAGGGGCGGATCCAAGAATATCGTTGGGGGAAGGGGAGGGGGGAGGGGATAACTAGTAGGCAAGGTGGGGGTCTGCGGGATGGAACTCTTGGTGGGGGATCACTGATAATGCATCAATGAAATATCTACATGAAATATTCCAGAACCCACCATCACCCTCCCACCCACCAAACCCCCACTCCCTACCCCGGATGTGAAAGTACTACTATCTCCTGTACAATCTGGCCTCTCTTGCGATATATCTCATCAAAATGTGCCATTTATTGTCGCTTTTAAACTTTGTACGCCTTAGTTTGCTGGGAAGTTTTAATATGACGAGTATGTGCCTATTTTTCTTTCAGCAGAAATTCTTCTTATCTGCATGAAAATCATTTTCGTTTCAAATAAATTGAAGTTAGGTTCAACAGAAATCAAATTCAGTTCACTTTTATTTTTGGACTCTAAATGCCATTGTACATATGAGCGCCGACTGTCAGAATCTGCCGTTGAAATGAATTCGATTGTGCATAAACAGGAGCACCATTTCCATTATTGAAGTTTATAATTGATCCTGTCCCAGCTTGAAACACATCTTCTCCCTTCTAATGTTACACAATTACTTAAGCAACACCGTTTCAATTATTGAAGTTTATAATTGATCCTGTCCCAAATTGAAACAAATCTTCTCCCTTCTAATGTTACATAATTACTTAAGCAACACCGTTTAAATTAATAAAGTTTATAATTGATCCTGTCTCATCATGAAACACATCTTCTCCCTCTCTTTAAGATCTGGCCCCATCTTCATGTATATTTCTTCCTGTCCGTGGAATGGAATAATCCTGAAACAACACAAGCATTGGAGTACAATAACAGATTTGTTTTCCAGCGGCCTCAATGGGGAAATCAGCATTGGAAAAAGATGCACAAGGTGAAAAGCACCAACAGAGATGTAAAATGGTTTCCAATAATTCCCTAGTAAATTACCGCTTAGTACAATATTGCTTTTATCTTGCTTTTGTGACGACATTTTGTCATTCTTTCCTGAATTTGTCCAAAGTGATACAGGACGTTTACTTTCATTTAGTAAATCTAAAGATAGGATGGACACCTTACTCTATCTTTTCAATGTCAGAAGGCTTTTGCATGTAGATCGGGCCCCATCTTCATGTATATTTCTTCCTGTCCGTGGAATGGAATAATCCTGAAACAACACAAGCATTGGAGTACAATAACAGATTTTTTTTCCAGGGTCCTCCATGGGGAAATCAGCAGTGGAAAAAGATGCACAAGGTGAAAACCTTAAACAGAGGTGGAAAATGGTTTCCAATAAATCCCTAGTAAATTACTGCTTAGTACAATATTTCTTCTATCTTTATTTGTGATGAAAATTTTCCATACTTTTCTGAATTTGTCCAAAGCCACACAGGACGTTTACATTCATTTAATAAAACTAACGATAGGATGGAGTCCTTACTTTACTTTTTCAATGTCAGAAGGCTTTTGCATGTAGATCGGGCCCCATCTTTATGTCATTTTCTTCCTGTCCGTGAAATGGAATAATCCTTAAACAACACAAGCATTGGAGTGCAATAACAGATTTGTTTTCCAGCGGCCTCAGTGGGGAAATCAGCAATGGAAAAAGATGCACATGGTGAAAACCACCAACAGTGATGCAAAATGCTTTCCAATAATTCCCTAGTAAATTACCGCTTAGTACAATATTGCTTTTCTCTTGCTTTTGCGACGACACTTTGTCATTCTTTTCTGAATTTGTCCAAAGTGACACAGGACGTTTACTTTCATTTAATAAATCTAAAGATAGGATGGACACCTTACTTTACCTTTTCAATGTCAGAAGGCTTTTACATGTAGATTGGGCCCCATCTTCATGTATATTTCTTCCGGTCCGTGGAATGGAATAATCCTGAAACAACACAAGCATTGGAGCACAATAACAGATTTGTTTTCCTGTGGCCTCCATGGGGAAATCAGCAGTGGAAAAAGATGCACAAGGTGAAAAACTGAAACAGAGATGTTAAATAGTTTCCAATAATTAACTAGTAAATTTTCGCTTAGTACAATATTGCTTCTATCTTGATTTTGGGACGACGATTTAGTCATCCTTTTCTAAATTTGTCCAAAGTGACACAGGACGTTCACGTTCATTTAATAAAACTAAAGATAGGATGGACACATCACTTTACCTTTTCAAAGTCAGAAGGCTTTTGAATGTAGATTGGGCCCCATCTTCATGTATATTTCTTCCACTCGAGGAATGGAATAATCCTGAAACAACACAAGCATTGGAGTACAATAACAGATATGTTTTCCAGGGACCTCCATGGGGAAATCAGCAGTGGAAAAAGATGCACAAGTTTAAAACCTCAAACAGAGATGTAAAATGGTTTCCAATAATTCCCTAGTAAATTACCGCTTAGTACAATATTGCTTCAATCTTGCTTTTGTGATGATATTTTGTCATTCTTTTCTGAATTTGTCCAAAGTCACACAGGACGTTTACTTTCATTAAATAAAACCAAAAATACGATGGACACCTTACTTTACCATTTCAATGTCAGAAGGCTTTTGCACGTAGATTGGGCCCCATCTTCATGTATATTTCTTCCTCTCCGTGGAATGGAATAATCCTGAAATAACACAAGCATTGGAGAACAATAACAGATTTATTTTCCAGGGGCCTCCATGGAGAAATCAGCAGTGCTAAAACATGCGCAAGGTGAAAACCTCAAACAGAGATGTAAAATGGTTTCCAATAATTCCCTAGTAAATTACCGCTTAGTACAATATTGCTTCAATCTTGCTTTTGTGATGATATTTTGTCATTCTTTTCTGAATTTGTCCAAAGTCACACAGGACGTTTACTTTTATTAAATAAAACCAAAAATACGATGGACACCTTACTTTACCATTTCAATGTCAGAAGGCTTTTGCACGTAGATTGGGCCCCATCTTCATGTATATTTCTTCCTCTCCGTGGAATGGAATAATCCTGAAATAACACAAGCATTGGAGAACAATAACAGATTTATTTTCCAGGGGCCTCCATGGAGAAATCAGCAGTGCTAAAACATGCACAAGGTGAAAACCTCAAACAGAGATGTAAAATGGTTTCCAATAATTCCCTTGTAAATTACCGCTTAGTACAATATTGCTTTTACCTTGCTTTTGTGACGACATTTTGTCATTCTTTTCTGAATTTGTCCAAAGTGACACAGGTCGTTTACTTTCATTTAATAAATCTAAGGATACGATGGACACGTTACTTTACCTTTTCAATGTCAGAAGGCTTTTGCATGTAGATTGGGCCCCATCTACATGTATATTTCTTCCTGTCCGTGGAATGGAATAATCCTGATACAACACAAGCATTCGAGTAAAATAACAGATTTTTTTCCAGGAGCCGCCACGGGGAAATCAGCAGTGGAAAAAGATGCACAAGGTGAATACCACCAAAAGAGATGTAAAATCGCTTCCAATATTTCACTAGTAAATTACAGCTTAGTACAATATTGCTTTTATCTTGCTTTTGTGGCGACATTTTGTCATCCTTTTCTGAATTTGTCCAAAGTGACACAGGACGTTTACTTTCATTTAATAAAACTAAAGATAGGATGGACACCTTACTTTACCTTTTCAATGTCAGAAGTCTTTTGCATGAAGATTGGGCCCCATCTTTATGTATATTTCTATCTGTACATGGAATGAAATAATCCTGAAACAACACAAGCATTGGAGTACAATAACAGATTTTTATCCAGGGGCCGCTATTTGTAATTCAGCAGTGGAAAAAGAGGCACAAGGTGAAAACCACCAACAGAGTTGTAAAATGTTTTCCAATTATTCACTAATAAATTACCGCTTAGTACAATATTGCTTCTATCTTGATTTTGTGATGACATTTTGTCAACCCTTTCTGAATATGTCCAAAGTCACACAGAACATTTACTTTCATTAAATAAAACCAAAGATACGATGGACACCTTACTTTACCTTTTCAATGTCAGAAGGCTTTTGCATGTAGATTGGGACCCATTTTCATGTATATTTCTTCCAGTCCGTGGAATGGAATAATCCTGAAATAACACAAACATTGGAGTAAAATAACAGATTTGTTTTCCAGGGGCCTCCATGGGGAAATCAGCAGTGGGAAAAGATGCACAAGGTGAAAAACTCAAACAGAGATGTAAAATTGTTTCCTATAATTCACTAGTGAATTACTGCTTAGTACAATATTGCTTCTATCTTGATTTTGTGACGACAATTTGTCATCCTTTTCCGAATTTGTCCAAAGTGACACAGAACGTTTACTTTCATTAAATGAAACAAAAGATACGATGGACACCTTACTTTACCATTTCAATGTCAGAAGGCTTTTGTATGTAGATTGGGCCACATCTTCATGTATATTTCTTCCTGTCCGTGGAATGGAATAATCCTGAAACAACACAAGCATTGGAATACAATAACAGATTCTTTTTTTCCAGCGGCTTCCATTGGGAAATCAGCAGTGGAAAAAGATGCACAAGGCGAAAACCAACAAAAGAGATGTAAAATGTCTTCAAATAATTCACTAGTAAATTACAGATTAGTACAATATTGCATTTATCTTGCTTTTGTGGCGACATTTAGTCATCCTTTTCTGAATTTGTCCAAAGTGACACAGGACGTTTACTTTCATTTAATAAATCTAAAGATAGGATGGACACCTTACTTTACCTTTTCAATGTCAGAAGGCTTTTGCATGTAGATTGGGCCCCATCTTTATGTATATTTCTTTAAGTACGTGGAATGGAATAATCCTGAAATAACACAAGCATTGGAGTACAATAACAGATTTGTTTCCAGGGGACTCTATTTGTAATTCAGAAGTGGATAAAGATTCGCAAGATGAAAAGCACCAACAGAGATGTAAAATGGTTTCCAATAATTAAGTAGTAAATTACCGCTCAGTACAATACTGCTTCTATCCTGATTTTGTGACCACATTTTGTCATCCTTTTCTGATTTTCTCAAAAGTGACACAGGACGTTTGCTTTCATTTAATAAAACTAAAGATAGGATGGACACCTTACTTTACCTTTTCAATGTCAGAAGGATTTTGCATGTAGATTGGGCCATATCTTTATGTATATTTCTATCTGTACGTGGAATGGAATAATCCTGAAACAACACAAGCATTGGAGTACAATAACAGATTTTTTCCCGCAGCCTCAAAGGCGAAATCGGCAGTGGAAAAAGATGCACAAGGTGAAAACCACCAACAGAGATGTAAAATGGTTTCCAATAATTAACTAGTAAATTACTTCTTAGTACAATATTGCTTCTATCTTGATTTTGGGACGACATTTTGTCATCCTTTTCTGATTTTCTCCAAAGTGACACAGGACGTTTACTTTCATTTAATAAAACTAAATATAGGATGGACACCTTCCTTTACCTTTTCAATGTCAGAAGGCTTTTGCATGTAGATTGGGCCCCATCTTTATGTAAATTTCTATCTGTACGTGGAATGGAATAATCCTGAAACAACACAAGCATTGGAGTACAATAACAGATTTGTTTTCAAGCGGCCTCAGTGGGGAAATCAGCAGTGGAAAAAGATGCACTAGGTGAAAAGCACGAACAGAGATGTAAAATGGTTTCCAATACTTCCCTAGTAAATTACCGCTTAGTACAATATTGCTTTTATCTTGCTTTTGTGACGACATTTTGCCATTCTTTTCTGAATTTGTCCAAAGTGACACCGGTCGTTTTCTTTCATTTAATAAATCTAAAGATAGGATGGACACCTTATTTTACCTTTTCAGTGTCAGAAGGCTTTTGCATGTAGATTGGTCCCCATCTTCATGTATATTTGTTCCTGTCCGTGGAATGGAATAATCCTGAAACAACACAAGCATTGGAGTACAATAACAGATTTGTTTTCCAGGGGCTTCCATGGAGAAATCAGCAGTGGAAAAAGATGTACAAGGTGAAAAGCACCAACAGAGATGTAAAATGGTTTCCAATAATTCCCTAGTAAATTACTGCTTAGTACAATATTGCTTCTATCTTCCTTTGTGACGACAATTTGTCATCCTTTTCCGAATTTGTCCAAAGTGACACAGGACGTTTACTTTTATTTAATAAAACTAAAGATAGGATGGACACCTTACTTTACCATTTCAATGTCAGAAGGCTTTTGCATCTAGATTGGGCCACATCTTCATGTATATTTCTTCCTGTCCGTGGAATGGAATAATCCTGAAACAACACAAGCATTGGAATACAATAACAGATTCTTTTTTTCCAGCGGCTTCCATTGGGAAATCAGCAGTGGAAAAAGATGCACAAGGCGAAAACCAACAAAAGAGATGTAAAATGTCTTCAAATAATTCACTAGTAAATTACAGATTAGTACAATATTGCATTTATCTTGCTTTTGTGACGACATTTAGTCATCCTTTTCTGAATTTGTCCAAAGTGACACAGGACGTTTACTTTCATTTAATAAATCTAAAGATAGGATGGACACCTTACTTTACCTTTTCAATGTCAGAAGGCTTTTGCATGTAGATTGGGCCCCATCTTTATGTATATTTCTATAAGTACGTGGAATGGAATAATCCTGAAATAACACAAGCATTGGAGTACAATAACAGATTTGTTTCCAGGGGACTCTATTTGTAATTCAAAAGTGGATAAAGATGCACACGATTAACAGCACCAACAGAGATGTAAAATGGTTTCCAATAATTAAGTAGTAAATTACCGCTCAGTACAATACTGCTTCTATCCTGATTTTGTGACGACATTTTGTCATCCTTTTCTGATTTTCTCAAAAGTGACACAGCACGTTTACTTTCATTTAATAAAACTAAAGATAGGATGGACACCTTACTTTACCTTTTCAATGTCAGAAGGATTTTGCATGTAGATTGGGCCATATCTTTATGTATATTTCTATCTGTACGTGGAATGGAATAATCCTGAAACAACACAAGCATTGGAGTACAATAAGAGATTTTTTCCCGCGGCCTCAAAGGCGAAATCGGCAGTGGAAAAAGATGCACAAGGTGAAAACCACCAACAGAGATGTAAAATGGTTTCCAATAATTAAGTAGTAAATTACCGCTCAGTACAATACTGCTTCTATCCTGATTTTGTGACGACATTTTGTCATCCTTTTCTGATTTTCTCCAAAGTGACACAGGACGTTTACTTTCATTTAATAAAACTAAATATAGGATGGACACCTTCCTTTACCTTTTCAATGTCAGAAGGCTTTTGCATGTAGATTGGGCCCCATCTTAATGTAAATTTGTATCTGTACGTGGAATGGAATAATCCTTAAACAACACAAGCATTGGAGTACAATAACAGATTTGTTTTCAAGCGGCCTCAGTGGGGAAATCAGCAGTGGAAAAAGATGCACTAGGTGAAAAGCACGAACAGAGATGTAAAATGGTTTCCAATACTTCCCTAGTAAATTACCGCTTAGTACAATATTGCTTTTATCTTGCTTTTGTGACGACATTTTGCCATTCTTTTCTGAATTTGTCCAAAGTGACACAGGTCGTTTTCTTTCATTTAATAAATCTAAAGATAGGATGGACACCTTATTTTACCTTTTCAATGTCAGAAGGCTTTCGCATGTAGATTGGTCCCCATCTTCATGTATATTTGTTCCTGTCCGTGGAATGGAATAATCCTGAAACAACACAAGCATTGGAGTACAATAACAGATTTTTTTTCCAGGGGCTTCCATGGAGAAATCAGCAGTGGAAAAAGATGTACAAGGTGAAAAGCAAAAACAGAGATGTAAAATGGTTTCCAATAATTCCCTAGTAAATTACCGCTTAGTACAATATTGCTTCTATCTTCCTTTGTGACGACAATTTGTCATCCTTTTCCGAATTTGTCCAAAGTGACACAGGACGTTTACTTTTATTTAATAAAACTAAAGATAGGATGGACACCTTACTTTACCATTTCAATGTCAGAAGGCTTTTGCATCTAGATTGGGCCACATCTTCATGTATATTTCTTCCTGTCCGTGGAATGGAATAATCCTGAAACAACACAAGCATTGGAATACAATAACAGATTCTTTTTTTCCAGGGGCCTCCATTGGGAAATCAGCAGTGGAAAAAGATGCACAAGGCGAAAACCAACAAAAGAGATGTAAAATGTCTTCAAATAATTCACTAGTAAATTACAGATTAGTACAATATTGCATTTATCTTGCTTTTGTGACGACATTTAGTCATCCTTTTCTGAATTTGTCCAAAGTGACACAGGACGTTTACTTTCATTTAATAAAACTAAAGATAGGCTGTAAACCTTTCTTTACCTTTCCAATGTCAGGAAGGCTTATGCATGTAGATTGGGATCCATCTACATGAATATGCCTTCCTGTCCGTGGAATGGAATAATCATGAAACAACACAAGCATTGGAGTACAATAACAGATTTTGTTTCCAGTATGTCTCCATGGGGACATCAGCAGTGGGAAAAGATGCACAAGGTGAAAAGCACCAACAGAGATGTAAAATGGCTTCTAATAATTAACTAGTAAATTACCGCTTAGTACAATATTGCTTCTATCTTGCTTTTGTGACGACATTTTGTCATCATTTTCTGAATTTGTCCAAAGTCACACAGGACGTTTACATTCATTTAATTAAACTAAAGATAGGATGTACACCTCACTTTACCGTTCCAATATTAGGAAGGCTTATGCATGTCGATTGGGCCCCATCTTCATGTATATGCCTTCCTGTCCGTGAAATGGAATAATCATGAAACAACACAAGCATTGGAGTACATTGCTTGTGGTTTTTTTTTGTTTTTGTTGCATTCCAATGCCAGGAAGACTTATGCATGTAGATTGGGCCCCATCTAGATGAATATGCCTTCCTGTCCGTGGAACGGAATAAACACAAAACAATAGAAGCAATCCAATTTAACGGCTTGCAGAACAATGTCTATTGCAGAGATGCCATGCCCACTGCCAAACAGGCTCCATCTCCATGAATATGCATTCCTGTCCATGGAACGGAATAAACATGAAACAACACGAGCTATTCAGAGACATTCCATGTTGATGTCCATTGCGACAATGTGCGCAATACGTTTTCCCAAGCCACATAAATACAGCATCCTAAGCATGGAATGGAAGAAAGGAGATGACTGTGTTAGGGACCCTCTACCAATAATCAGGTTGGAAATTATAAATTGATGAATGAAATGACAAAGTTTTGTGATTTTGTTTTACATCCTTGATCCTTTTTTATATTTCAAATCGGAAGGGGGTACAAACTGCCAGTGGGTTGCCCAATAAAAAAAATTAAAAAAATCAGATGATGCTTGTAATCCCGTGGGCTTTAGACCAAAAAAAAATGTGTTTCCTATTGCATTGGTTTTAAAAGTATGGTAGGCAGGTAGGTTTTCTAATTTTTTTTCAATTATATATAAATTGAAGAAGATTTCAAATGCTTCAAAGTACTGGGCAAAACTGGCTCAGTTAGATGCACAAATCAATTGTGGCAATGTCGCGACTTTTTTATTTTAAAAAAAATATTTGGGGGGGGAGTGTTTGGGTCAGCAACAGAAACAGGGACGTTCGGCCGACCGGATACACACATTTATTTTTTGGCCTTAGAACCTGAAAGTTGAGTAGTCTGAAAACAAAGGACACTAGATAATTATAACTCCTTAGTTGTGCCAGAAAGATGTGTTGTTTAGATTTTTGTCCATCTTTTACAAATTGAATCTGTTGAAACTATGGGTGCAATTGCACCTGCTACACCTCCCCCAGTCTATCTTCATGTCTTACTTGTAAAAACCAGAGTTGAACTAGCAATCTAGAGTTGTTAGTGGACAGGAGCTCACAAGATAACCTCCACTTCTGTGACATCAGTCAGTATCTTTGAATGGCCAACTAACCACAAAATGTAGGTCTCAACAACCCAGTTTTGATATATGACATAACTGATTTCCCTTATGCACTTGACATGCATGTTTGGTAGTAAATGGGTTAAAAGGTGTTATAATTTGCACACAGACACCATATATAAGTAGTGTTCAGAATCCTGGAAATGTGTTAAACTCTTTAATTCTAAGATGCATTCTTAGTGTCCTTTTATAGCAATAGGTGAAAAGGTACATGTATCAGAATTGGAGACAAAGAGAAATTTCTCACCACTTTTTGTACTAACCAGTAGGTCACATTGACCTAGTGTCGGTGAGCCACACATACCCATCCCATCTCAAGATACACAAAAAAGGGCAAGTTTTATATTAATCAATGTAGCGGTGTTGCTGTTGTTGTTGTTGTGGGTTTAACGCCATTTTTCAGCACATGATAGGCTATACATGGGGGTCAGTTTTATCTGGCGGAGAAAGAACCCGGGCAAACCCGGGAAGAACCACCAACCAACGTGAAGCTACTGGCAAGCTTTCTCACATTTCCACATTGGTCAAGCCCAAGACTCGAACCCACGCGGACAGAGGTGAGATGGCAGTGATCGGTTAAGGCGAGCGCCTTAGACCACTCGGCCCCCAAGGCCCCCCAATGTAGTGGTGTAAAAAATGCAGATGGGTACATTTCTTACATCAATTTTGAACAAATCCTGAAATGTATGTTACAGCAGTGATGACTCCAATAATAAAATGTTGTGGCCCCCATCCCTAGAACTAGGAATTATTAATTGCAAAACGAGTACTTGGGGAATGTTAAACACACAGGCTTATGGTATCTAACTTCCTAAACCTCAATAATAATTTTTGTTGCAATTTATTTTCAGATGTCCCTTTATAGCAGATAAAAAAAGGTAATATTATAAACCAAAATTACCAGTAGTTATAGAATTTCGATGTTTGGTAGAGAACTTGGCTTGTGAAATAGTAGTGGTAGTAGAAGTTGCTGTTGTTGCGTTTTTAATTTAAAACAAACAAATTTTTTTTTATAACATTAAGACTTCAATATAAAACAAATTTACCTGTTTATTCATGTAACATAATATAAATTAAGTCTGCATTATAGTAATTCTGTTTTACTACTCCTTACATATGTTATTGAAATAATGTGCCCTGTGACCATATGGCACTATTAATTTCACATAAAATTAAAGTTCTGTGTTTTAAAAGATAGGAATCATTGCAGCATATTTACCCAGCAGACACAAGTCAACAAACCAGAATATTGACCACTATTTAAAATCAAATTTCATATTCAACAAAAAAGCATTAAATAAAATGACAAAAAAACATCATCTGGTTAATTTACAAGTAAAGTAGTTGAAAAGCCCTTTTGCATTTTACACTAGACCAAGCATACCTTGTCCAATGAATCTCAGACCACATGTTGAATATAAGCAATTCAAAGCACAAAAAATGTTTTTATCAACCATTACACATATGTACTGTCAACTATCCAAACTGCTAGTCAACAACAAATTTTTATTTATGGAAGGAATACAGCGATCTGCTCTCTTGACATCTTTTAAACAGTGCACATATGTTGAAGTATCCCAATAGTTACAGGGTATATGCTATGAGGCGATCGAGACGAAATAGTCACCTTAGACTCCATCATTTCACATTAAAAGACCCGAAAGATGAAGTTCACTTTGCCTTGCATTGATTTCATGACATTACCCCCACTCCATTTTGTTTCAGTACAATGCATTAATCACTAAAGTACAACATTGACCTTTGCGTCAATTTTCCCCAAAAAGGTGAAAAGATAGAAAAAAAAGTCTTGTGTCCTGTAGCTATTTTGGTTTACCCACTGCTGCACCTAGAAAGTACTGATCGTAAGAAACCTGATTATCTTGAGTTCTCTGGTCATGGATTTGACTATAATTATAATAACTACAGCCCAAAATTTTCTCTATATAGTCACAAAACAGATGAATTTTGTCAATAAGCTGTCCACTTTATGGAAGAAATCCAGATCTAGAGGTATGTAAAAATTAATATATATTCTTTCTTGCTATTGTTCTGTGTGATAGAATTGTTTTATATCTTGAATGTTTCAGAATTTATTCCAACATTTTACAGAGAATCAGACCTATGTCACATAATGCCATGCCATCTGATAGACAATAGTCCGTTTCAAGTTAGCCATAGCTAAACAGACAAGTTGAATTCAATTACATGCTGTATGCATTCAATGAGTAGTTTTCGAGTTCTTGCAATCCAGTGCGATTATTCTTGCCCGAGACAGATTCATATACGAACATGGTTATTATAATAATAATCGCAACCAGTTGTTCTTATGAAATGATTTAATGCATAACAAAGTCAATTCATGTGCACACATGTGTAATGTGTATCACTGTATTCATATTTAACTGTAACTCATGTATTGATAGCTCAGTATAATTTTTAGCTGTTCACGGGGAGTCATTGAACTCTGGGGTTTTATGTAACCCGAATGTTGCAGTCATTGGTAACACTGGTTGGAATGACGGGTCTGGTTTTCTCAGTGTGAGGGGCCAAAGGTTCTGGACCAGTGGGTCTGCAGGACAAAGAGGTTCTTGAGGTATCCTTCGGCAGGCTGGGAGAAGCAGACAACATGAGGTTGTTTCTTCACTAATGGACGAGAGCTGTTCAATCAGAACCATCTCATGATCGTCGAGTGGATGCCACAAGATAAATATCATACATTCCACATTAGAATCAAATCTATTTCAATATCACTATTTGTGTGAACATTTAATTCAGTATCACTATACGAGTGAAAATCATACCTGTTTCTAAATTTCATACTTTTATCCCATGGTGTCGACAGATCCACATGTCAACCATACTTTGGTGTATAATTCCATATATTAATCATATTTGGTGATAGCTCCATACATCCGTTCATATACAGGATTATAAGTGTTTATTTGCTGAAATTCCATTCTTTGATCAGAACGATGTTATTTTCTTATATCTGCTGTTGAACTTTGTGCACATCATTTTTTGTATCCATTGTTGGACTTTATGTGCACAAATAAGGTGTCAGACTCCTTTATTATTCATATGCACTATAAATAAACATCTCATTCACGTAATTGTCTTTTGTATTTTCACTCGATTTAATCCCACCCAGCTTCAATCCTGTTACGCCAAACTCAAGTCTGTGAAAGGACTGAAATTCCATCAATAAAACATAGTCTGTATTCTTCTCAGCTATAAATAGGATAAGCTCCCAAAAGATTCTTTTTCACTAAAATTTACTTTTCATTATCCAATCATGGCTCTCCAAAAACATAAGCTCTATATTTTATGTTCATCCATTTCTAGACCGGTTCCCATTTTTCTATATACAACCACAAGTCCTAAAAGCAATGCCAAGCTTTTGTATGATTACCACAACTTCTGATAAGGAAATGGTAAAAGTACAGTTCCAATCAAGTAACAAATGTAAATGATATGAATGGAATGAGAGAAAAATTCTGGCAAGCAAGTTTTACTAATTTTTGATTGGGATATATTAAAAATAAAAATTCTGGGGTCCGTCAACAGAAATTGGGGCCTCCAGGCAGTCATGATTATTACAGCAGACTCATCCTTGGATAGCAACCCAATTGCCTATTTTAAGGTCATCAAAATCTTCTTCATACCCCAAATACGAAGCTGCTATAACACCCAACAGTTTGATTTTGTTACATTTGTTTAAAAATCAGTGCCAGCTTGATACTCGAGCTCACAAACCCTCATATGCACCAGGACCAAATTTTGGTTGAAGTCTACTTTGTAGTTTCTGCTTTTACAATGTCACAGACATTAGAGCAGTGGTTCCCAAACCCCAGGTCGCAACCCTATACTGGTACTGCATTTTGGGTTGCAAAAGATTGTATTTTGGGTTGCGATCAAAAATGTTTGGGAACAACTGCATTAAAGTATTACATCAGGACTAAGCTACTTTTCCTAGTCATGCCGTGTATCCAAGTTATTGTTGTTGGAATTTTCAAACTTTTACTATATAAAACTATCAAACATTGCCTATTTTAAGGTCATCAAAATCTTCTTCATACCCAAAATAGGAAGCTGCTATAACCCTCAACAGTTTGATTTTATCACATTTGTTTAAAAATCAGTGCCAGCCTGATACTCGAGCTCACAAACCCTCATATGCACATAAACTTTAAACCTGTAGTACCTCGAAGTTAAAGAAAATTGTCATTTGAGCAATTTGAACACAAAATTCAATGACCAAATATTGTTACCGAATCATTATGAATTTTGAATCAATACTGTAATTAAGCAAATGCATCTTATTAGAACCAAATTAATATGATGTAAAAAGGTAGGAGTTTATCACTTTATTGGGAACTTTATATCTGATTTTACATTGT
The DNA here is from genome assembly GCA_029931535.1 of Margaritifera margaritifera. NCBI lineage: Eukaryota > Metazoa > Mollusca > Bivalvia > Unionida > Margaritiferidae > Margaritifera > Margaritifera margaritifera. Next base: position 822,029 of record JAQPZY010000986.1, read on the forward strand.
TCCCAGAGTGTAGTGCTTTGGACAAGTTTACATGAATGCATCTTTCTTTTATCTGACTATAGATTCACATTCCCTAGATTTTTGACAACTGAAAATGTTCACTTTTAGAATATAATGAAAGCCAGTAATATGAATCAATGTAGAATAAAGCCAAATTTTATATATTTAGACATTGGTCAGACCCACCTGAAAATACACATAGTAAACAAATACAAGATTGAAGTCATTTTTTCTATTCTTGCTATTAAAAATCAACCCAGACAGATTATCAATCACAACTTGAATCTTATGCTCAAGGAGTACATTACAAGCCCATTTCAACCGATTTCAAATCAAACATCAACAACATTTAACATGTATTATACAGTCAATTGTATAATGTTTCTGTACCTATTAAGCATTATAAAATGAAGATGACATATGGACTTGGAAAAGAGGGTAGTTGTCAAAATAAAAAATTTCCAAGAAGCAAATGCATACCTAGTTTGTGCTCTATCTGTAAACACAAATAACCAAACCTTTGTAAAATCAAACAATTTAGAGACTGGTCCATACCAGCAACAGTGAAAATCCGACCAAATCCTGTATTACAATTTTCAAAATCAATGTTCACGTGTTTGCATGATGAAAAATATATTGCAAGACATCTTCATTAATCTAGAGCTCATCTAAGAGGGCTATATTTTCTCAAACAAAACTGGTTTTCTGAACAGATTGGTTTGGAGGTTTTGGAGTGAACTCCTTCAGCTTGAGAGTCTAAGTATGAATTGAATCCTATCTGAATTATGTTTGTCTTGTCTGCAGTGTACCACAAGCAAGACATGGATTTTTAATAGAGAAAACACAAAAGAAAAAATACCTTCATCCAGACATGTTCAACCAATCTTTTTGCCCTTCACAGAGATTTTAAAGCACGTCTATTCTATACTCGAACTTTTAAGTTAAGAGAGTTAGAAAACCATTTGCAAAGAAATGACTAGAGACAGGTTGGCATAGTCTCACTGGTGAATTTATTGTAGGATAGTCAAAATTTGTCTCCTACTAATGCTGAACTTCAGTTGCTTTTGCAGCCATTGTTTACAGCATTTTCACCAATTTTCAGAAAATTTGGAAATATCTGACCCAAAGTTAAATGTGGAAAATAGCCCAAACATGTGGCATGTACAACCAATTAATAATCGTGCCAAAACTAATGTGCATACAGTATCCTTCAATAAGGCATTTATATTGTAGTCATACATTATTTTTAATGTAATAATAAATCAAACTTCAAAACTGAATCTGCACCAGGACCAAATTTTGGTTGAAGTCTACTTTGTAGTTTCTGCTTTTACAATGTCACAGACATTAGAGCAGTGGTTCCCAAACCCCAGGTCACAACCCTATACTGGTACTGCATTTTGGGTCGCAAAAGATTGTATTTTGGGTTGCGATCAAAAAAGTTTGGGAACAACTGCATTAGAATATTACATCAGGACTAAGCTACTTTTCCAAGTCATGCCGTGTATCCAAGTTATTGTTGTTGGAATTTTCAAACTTTTATTATATAAAACTATCAAACATTGCCTATTTTAAGGTCATCAAAATCTTCTTCATACCCTAAATAGGACGCTGCGATAACCCCCAACAGTTTGATTTTATCACATTTGTTTAAAAATCAGTGCCAGCTTGATACTCGAGCTCACAAACCCTCATATGCACATGAAATTTAAACCTGTAGTAACTCGAAGTTAAAGAAAATTGTCATTTGAGCAATTTGAACACAAAATTCAATGACTAAATATTGTTACCGAATCATTATGAATTTTTAATCAATACTGTAATTAAGCAAATACATCTTATTAGAACCAAATTAATATGATGTAAAAAGGTAGGAGTTTATCACTTTATTGGGAACTTCATATCTGATTTTACATTGTTCCCAGAGTGTAGTGCTTTGGACAAGTTTACATGAATGCATCTTTCTTTAATCTGACTATAGATTCACATTCCCTAGATTTTTGACAACTGAAAATGTTCACTTTTAGAATGTAATGGAAGCCAGTAATATGAATCAATGTAGAATAAAGCCAAATTTTATATATTTAGACATTGGTCAGACCCACCTGAAAATACATATAGTAAACAAATACAAGATTGAAGTCATTTTTTCTATTCTTGCTATTAAAAATCAACCCAGACAGGATATCAATCACAACTTGAATCTTATGCTCAAGGAGTACATTACAAGCCCATTTCAACCGATTTCAAATCAAACATCAATAACATTTAACATGTATTATACAGTCAATGGTATAATGTTTCTGTACCGATCAGGCATTATAAAATGAAGATGACATATGGACTTGGAAAAGAGGGTAGTTGTCAAAATAAAAAATTTCCAAGAAGCAAATGCATACCTAGTTTGTGCTCTATCTGTAAACACAATAACCAAACCTTTGTAAAATCAAACAATTTAGAGACTGGTCCATACCAGCAACAGTGAAAATCCGACCAAATCCTGTATTACAATTTTCAAAATCAATGTTCACGTGTTTGCATGATGAAAAATATATTGCAAGACATCTTCATCAATCTAGAGCTCATCTAAGAGGGCTATATTTTCTCAAACAAAACTGGTTTTCTGAACAGATTGGTTTGGAGGTTTTGGAGTGAACTCCTTGAGCTTGAGAGTCTAAGTATGAATTGAATCCTATCTGAATTATGTTTGTCTTGTCTGCAGTGTACCACAAGCAAGACATGGATTTTTAATAGAGAAAACACAAAAGAAAATATACCTTCATCCAGACATGTTCAACCAATCTTTTTGCCCTTCACAGAGATTTTAAAGCACGTCTATTCTATACTCGAACTTTTAAGTTAAGAGAGTTAGAAAACCATTTGCAAAGAAATGACTAGAGACAGGTTGGCATAGTCTCACTGGTGAATTTATTGTAGGATAGTCAAAATTTGTCTCCTACTAATGCTGAACTTCAGTTGCTTTTGCAGCCATTGTTTACAGCATTTTCACCAATTTTCAGAAAATTTGGAAATATCTGACCCAAAGTTAAATGTGGAAAATAGCCCAAACATGTGGCATGTACAACCAATTAATAATCGTGCCAAAACTAATGTGCATACAGTATCCTTCAATAAGGCATTTATATTGTAGTCATAAATTATTTTTAATGTAATAATAAATCAAACTTCAAAACTGAATCTGCACCAGGACCAAATTTTGGTTGAAGTCTACTTTGTAGTTTCTGCTTTTACAATTACACAGACATTAGAGCAGTGGTTCCCAAACCCCAGGTCGCAACCCTATACTGGTACTGCATTTTGGGTCGCAAAAGATTGTATTTTGGGTTGCGATCAAAAAAGTTTGGGAACAACTGCATTAGAGTATTACATCAGGACTGAGCTAGTTTTCCAAGTCATGCCGTGTATCCAAGTTATTGTTGTTGGAATTTTCAAACTTTTACTATATACTGTAAAACTATCAAACATTGCCTATTTTAAGGTCATCAAAATCTTCTTCATACCCCAAATAGGAAGCTGCTATAACCCCAACAGTTTGATTTTGTCGCATTTGTTTAAAAATCAGTGCCAGCCTGATACTCGAGCTCACAAACCCTCATATGCACATGAACTTTAAACCTGTAGTACCTCGAAGTTAAAGAAAATTGTCATTTGAGCAATTTGAACACAAAATTCAATGACCAAATATTGTTACCGAATCATTATGAATTTTGAATCAACACTGTAATTAAGCAAATCCATCTTATTAGAACCAAATTAATATGATGTAAAAAGGTAGGAGTTTATCACTTTATTGGGAAGTTTATATCTGATTTTACATTGTTCCCAGAGTGTAGTGCTTTGGACAAGTTTACATGAATGCATCTTTCTTTAATCTGACTATAGATTCACATTCCCTAGATTTTTGACAACTGAAAATGTTCACTTTTAGAATATAATGGAAGCCAGTAATATGAATCAATGTAGAATAAAGCCAAATTTTATATATTTAGACATTGGTCAGACCCACCTGAAAATACATATAGTAAACAAATACAAGATTGAAGTCATTTTTTCTATTCTTGCTATTAAAAATCAACCCAGACAGAATATCAATCACAACTTGAATCTTATGCTCAAGGAGTACTTTACAAGCCCATTTCAACCGATTTCAAATCAAACATCAACATTTAACATGTATTATACTGTCGATTGTATAATGTTTCTGTACCGATCAGGCATTATAAAATGAAGATGACATATGGACTTGGAAAAGAGGGTAGTTGTCAAAATAAAAAATTTCCAAGAAGCAAATGCATACCTAGTTTGTGCTCTATCTGTAAACACAAATAACCAAACCTTTGTAAAATCAAACAATTTAGAGACTGATCCATACCAGCAACAGTGAAAATCCGACCAAATCCTGTATTACAATTTTCAAAATCAATGTTCACGTGTTTGCATGATGAAAAATATATTGCAAGACATCTTCATCAATCTAGAGCTCATCTAAGAGGGCTATATTTTCTCAAACAAAACTGGTTTTCTGAACAGATTGGTTTGGAGGTTTTGGAGTGAACTCCTTCAGCTTGAGAGTCTAAGTATGAATTGAATCCTATCTGAATTATGTTTGTCTTGTCTGCAGTGTACCACAAGCAAGACATGGATTTTTAATAGAGAAAACACAAAAGAAAAAAATACCTTCATCCAGACATGTTCAACCAATCTTTTTGCCCTTCACAGAGATTTTAAAGCACGTCTATTCTATACTCGAACTTTTAAGTTAAGAGAGTTAGAAAACCATTTGCAAAGAAATGACTAGAGACAGGCTGGCATAGTCTCACTGGTGAATTTATTGTAGGATAGTCAAAATTTGTCTCCTACTAATGCTGAACTTCAGTTGCTTTTGCAGCCATTGTTTACAGCATTTTCACCAATTTTCAGAAAATTTGGAAATATCTGACCCAAAGTTAAATGTGGAAAATAGCCCAAACATATGGCATGTATAACCAATTAATAATCGTGCCAAAACTAATGTGCATACAGTATCCTTCAATAAGGCATTTATATTGTAGTCATAAATTATTTTTAATGTAATAATAAATCAAACTTCAAAACTGAATCTGCACCAGGACCAAATTTTGGTTGAAGTCTACTTTGTAGTTTCTGCTTTTACAATGTCACAGACATTAGAGCAGTGGTTCCCAAACCCCAGGTCACAACCCTATACTGGTACTGCATTTTGGGTCGCAAAAGATTGTATTTTGGGTTGCGATCAAAAAAGTTTGGGAACAACTGCATTAGAATATTACATCGGGACTGTTCTACTTTTCCAAGTCATGCCGTGTATCCAAGTTATTGTTGTTGGAATTTTCAAACTTTTACTATATAAAACTATCAAACATTGCCTATTTTAAGGTCATCAAAATCTTCTTCATACCCTAAATAGGAAGCTGCTATAACCCCCAACAGTTTGATTTTGTCACATTTGTTTAAAAATCAGTGCCAGCCTGATACTCGAGCTCACAAACCCTCATATGCACATGAACTTTAAACCTGTAGTAACTCGAAGTTAAAGAAAATTGTCATTTGAGCAATTTGAACACAAAATTCAATGACCAAATATTGTTACCGAATCATTATGAATTTTGAATCAATACTGTAATTAAGCAAATGCATCTTATTAGAACCAAATTAATATGATGTAAAAAGGTAGGAGTTTATCACTTTATTGGGAACTTTATATCTGATTTTACATTGTTCCCAGAGTGTAGTGCTTTGGACAAGTTTACATGAATGCATCTTTCTTTTATCTGACTATAGATTCACATTCCCTAGATTTTTGACAACTGAAAATGTTCACTTTTAGAATATAATGGAAGCCAGTAATATGAATCAATGTAGAAAAAAGCCAAATTTTATATATTTAGACATTGGTCAGACCCACCTGAAAATACATATAGTAAACAAATACAAGATTGAAGTCATTTTTTCTATTCTTGCTATTAAAAATCAACCCAGACAGAATATCAATCACAACTTGAATCTTATGCTCAAGGAGTACATTACAAGCCCATTTCAACCGATTTCAAATCAAACATCAACATTTAACATGTATTATACAGTCGATTGTATAATGTTTCTGTACCTATCAGGCATTATAAAATGAAGATGAAATATGGACTTGGAAAAGAGGGTAGTTGTCAAAATAAAAAATTTCCAAGAAGCAAATGCATACCTAGTTTGTGCTCTATCTGTAAACACAATAACCAAACCTTTGTAAAATCAAACAATTTAGAGACTGGTCCATACCAGCAACAGTGAAAATCCGACCAAATCCTGTATTACAATTTTCAAAATCAATGTTCACGTGTTTGCATGATGAAAAATATATTGCAAGACATCTTCATCAATCTAGAGCTCATCTAAGAGGGCTATATTTTCTCAAACAAAACTGGTTTTCTGAACAGATTGGTTTGGAGGTTTTGGAGTGAACTCCTTGAGCTTGAGAGTCTAAGTATGTATTGAATCCTATCTGAATTATTTTTGTCTTGTCTGCAGTGTACCACAAGCAAGACATGGATTTTTAATAGAGAAAACACAAAAGAAAAAATACCTTCATCCAGACATGTTCAACCAATCTTTTTGCCCTTCACAGAGATTTTAAAGCACGTCTATTCTATACTCGAACTTTTAAGTTAAGAGAGTTAGAAAACCATTTGCAAAGAAATGACTAGAGACAGGCTGGCATAGTCTCACTGGTGAATTTATTGTAGGATAGTCAAAATTTGTCTCCTACTAATGCTGAACTTCAGTTGCTTTTGCAGCCATTGTTTACAGCATTTTCACCAATTTTCAGAAAATTTGGAAATATCTGACCCAAAGTTAAATGTGGAAAATAGCCCAAACATATGGCATGTATAACCAATTAATAATCGTGCCAAAACTAATGTGCATACAGTATCCTTCAATAAGGCATTTATATTATAGTCATAAATTATTTTTAATGTAATAATAAATCAAACTTCAAAACTGAATCTGCACCAGGACCAAATTTTGGTTGAAGTCTACTTTGTAGTTTCTGCTTTTACAATGTCACAGACATTAGAGCAGTGGTTCCCAAACCCCAGGTCGCAACCCTATACTGGTACTGCATTTTGGGTCGCAAAAGATTGTATTTTGGGTTGCGATCAAAAAAGTTTGGGAACAACTGCATTAGAGTATTACATCAGGACTGAGCTAGTTTTCCAAGTCATGCCGTGTATCCAAGTTATTGTTGTTGGAATTTTCAAACTTTTACTATATAAAACTATCAAACATTGCCTATTTTAAGGTCATCAAAATCTTCTTCATACCCCGAATAGGAAGCTGCTATAACCCCCAACAGTTTGATTTTGTCACATTTGTTTAAAAATCAGTGCCAGCCTGATACTCGAGCTCACAAACCCTCATATGCACATGAACTTTAAACCTGTAGTACCTCGAAGTTAAAGAAAATTGTCATTTGAGCAATTTGAACACAAAATTCAATGACCAAATATTGTTACCGAATCATTATGAATTTTGAATCAATACTGTAATTAAGCAAATGCATCTTATTAGAACCAAATTAATATGATGTAAAAAGGTAGGAGTTTATCACTTTATTGGGAACTTTATATCTGATTTTACATTGTTCCCAGAGTGTAGTGCTTTGGACAAGTTTACATGAATGCATCTTTCTTTTATCTGACTATAGATTCACATTCCCTAGATTTTTGACAACTGAAAATGTTCACTTTTAGAATATAATGGAAGCCAGTAATATGAATCAATGTAGAAAAAAGCCAAATTTTATATATTTAGACATTGGTCAGACCCACCTGAAAATACATATAGTAAACAAATACAAGATTGAAGTCATTTTTTCTATTCTTGCTATTAAAAATCAACCCAGACAGAATATCAATCACAACTTGAATCTTATGCTCAAGGAGTACATTACAAGCCCATTTCAACCGATTTCAAATCAAACATCAACATTTAACATGTATTATACAGTCGATTGTATAATGTTTCTGTACCTATCAGGCATTATAAAATGAAGATGAAATATGGACTTGGAAAAGAGGGTAGTTGTCAAAATAAAAAATTTCCAAGAAGCAAATGCATACCTAGTTTGTGCTCTATCTGTAAACACAATAACCAAACCTTTGTAAAATCAAACAATTTAGAGACTGGTCCATACCAGCAACAGTGAAAATCCGACCAAATCCTGTATTACAATTTTCAAAATCAATGTTCACGTGTTTGCATGATGAAAAATATATTGCAAGACATCTTCATCAATCTAGAGCTCATCTAAGAGGGCTATATTTTCTCAAACAAAACTGGTTTTCTGAACAGATTGGTTTGGAGGTTTTGGAGTGAACTCCTTGAGCTTGAGAGTCTAAGTATGTATTGAATCCTATCTGAATTATTTTTGTCTTGTCTGCAGTGTACCACAAGCAAGACATGGATTTTTAATAGAGAAAACACAAAAGAAAAAATACCTTCATCCAGACATGTTCAACCAATCTTTTTGCCCTTCACAGAGATTTTAAAGCACGTCTATTCTATACTCGAACTTTTAAGTTAAGAGAGTTAGAAAACCATTTGCAAAGAAATGACTAGAGACAGGCTGGCATAGTCTCACTGGTGAATTTATTGTAGGATAGTCAAAATTTGTCTCCTACTAATGCTGAACTTCAGTTGCTTTTGCAGCCATTGTTTACAGCATTTTCACCAATTTTCAGAAAATTTGGAAATATCTGACCCAAAGTTAAATGTGGAAAATAGCCCAAACATATGGCATGTATAACCAATTAATAATCGTGCCAAAACTAATGTGCATACAGTATCCTTCAATAAGGCATTTATATTATAGTCATAAATTATTTTTAATGTAATAATAAATCAAACTTCAAAACTGAATCTGCACCAGGACCAAATTTTGGTTGAAGTCTACTTTGTAGTTTCTGCTTTTACAATGTCACAGACATTAGAGCAGTGGTTCCCAAACCCCAGGTCGCAACCCTATACTGGTACTGCATTTTGGGTCGCAAAAGATTGTATTTTGGGTTGCGATCAAAAAAGTTTGGGAACAACTGCATTAGAGTATTACATCAGGACTGAGCTAGTTTTCCAAGTCATGCCGTGTATCCAAGTTATTGTTGTTGGAATTTTCAAACTTTTACTATATAAAACTATCAAACATTGCCTATTTTAAGGTCATCAAAATCTTCTTCATACCCCTAATAGGAAGCTGCTATAACCCCCAACAGTTTGATTTTGTCACATTTGTTTAAAAATCAGTGCCAGCCTGATACTCGAGCTCACAAACCCTCATATGCACATGAACTTTAAACCTGTAGTACCTCGAAGTTAAAGAAAATTGTCATTTGAGCAATTTGAACACAAAATTCAATGACCAAATATTGTTACCGAATCATTATGAATTTTGAATCAATACTGTAATTAAGCAAATGCATCTTATTAGAACCAAATTAATATGATGTAAAAAGGTAGGAGTTTATCACTTTATTGGGAACTTTATATCTGATTTTACATTGTTCCCAGAGTGTAGTGCTTTGGACAAGTTTACATGAATGCATCTTTCTTTTATCTGACTATAGATTCACATTCCCTAGATTTTTGACAACTGAAAATGTTCACTTTTAGAATATAATGGAAGCCAGTAATATGAATCAATGTAGAAAAAAGCCAAATTTTATATATTTAGACATTGGTCAGACCCACCTGAAAATACATATAGTAAACAAATACAAGATTGAAGTCATTTTTTCTATTCTTGCTATTAAAAATCAACCCAGACAGAATATCAATCACAACTTGAATCTTATGCTCAAGGAGTACATTACAAGCCCATTTCAACCGATTTCAAATCAAACATCAACATTTAACATGTATTATACAGTCGATTGTATAATGTTTCTGTACCTATCAGGCATTATAAAATGAAGATGAAATATGGACTTGGAAAAGAGGGTAGTTGTCAAAATAAAAAATTTCCAAGAAGCAAATGCATACCTAGTTTGTGCTCTATCTGTAAACACAATAACCAAACCTTTGTAAAATCAAACAATTTAGAGACTGGTCCATACCAGCAACAGTGAAAATCCGACCAAATCCTGTATTACAATTTTCAAAATCAATGTTCACTGTGTTTGCATGATGAAAAATATATTGCAAGACATCTTCATCAATCTAGAGCTCATCTAAGAGGGCTATATTTTCTCAAACAAAACTGGTTTTCTGAACAGATTGGTTTGGAGGTTTTGGAGTGAACTCCTTGAGCTTGAGAGTCTAAGTATGTATTGAATCCTATCTGAATTATTTTTGTCTTGTCTGCAGTGTACCACAAGCAAGACATGGATTTTTAATAGAGAAAACACAAAAGAAAAAATACCTTCATCCAGACATGTTCAACCAATCTTTTTGCCCTTCACAGAGATTTTAAAGCACGTCTATTCTATACTCGAACTTTTAAGTTAAGAGAGTTAGAAAACCATTTGCAAAGAAATGACTAGAGACAGGCTGGCATAGTCTCACTGGTGAATTTATTGTAGGATAGTCAAAATTTGTCTCCTACTAATGCTGAACTTCAGTTGCTTTTGCAGCCATTGTTTACAGCATTTTCACCAATTTTCAGAAAATTTGGAAATATCTGACCCAAAGTTAAATGTGGAAAATAGCCCAAACATATGGCATGTATAACCAATTAATAATCGTGCCAAAACTAATGTGCATACAGTATCCTTCAATAAGGCATTTATATTATAGTCATAAATTATTTTAATGTAATAATAAATCAAACTTCAAAACTGAATCTGCACCAGGACCAAATTTTGGTTGAAGTCTACTTTGTAGTTTCTGCTTTTACAATGTCACAGACATTAGAGCAGTGGTTCCCAAACCCCAGGTCGCAACCCTATACTGGTACTGCATTTTGGGTCGCAAAAGATTGTATTTTGGGTTGCGATCAAAAAAGTTTGGGAACAACTGCATTAGAGTATTACATCAGGACTGAGCTAGTTTTCCAAGTCATGCCGTGTATCCAAGTTATTGTTGTTGGAATTTTCAAACTTTTACTATATAAAACTATCAAACATTGCCTATTTTAAGGTCATCAAAATCTTCTTCATACCCCGAATAGGAAGCTGCTATAACCCCCAACAGTTTGATTTTGTCACATTTGTTTAAAAATCAGTGCCAGCCTGATACTCGAGCTCACAAACCCTCATATGCACATGAACTTTAAACCTGTAGTACCTCGAAGTTAAAGAAAATTGTCATTTGAGCAATTTGAACACAAAATTCAATGACCAAATATTGTTACCGAATCATTATGAATTTTGAATCAATACTGTAATTAAGCAAATGCATCTTATTAGAACCAAATTAATATGATGTAAAAAGGTAGGAGTTTATCACTTTATTGGGAACTTTATATCTGATTTTACATTGTTCCCAGAGTGTAGTGCTTTGGACAAGTTTACATGAATGCATCTTTCTTTTATCTGACTATAGATTCACATTCCCTAGATTTTTGACAACTGAAAATGTTCACTTTTAGAATATAATGGAAGCCAGTAATATGAATCAATGTAGAAAAAAAGCCAAATTTTATATATTTAGACATTGGTCAGACCCAAGTGAAAATACATATAGTAAACAAATACAAGATTGAAGTCATTTTTTCTATTCTTGCTATTAAAAATCAACCCAGACAGAATATCAATCACAACTTGAATCTTATGCTCAAGGAGTACATTACAAGCCCATTTCAACCGATTTCAAATCAAACATCAACATTTAACATGTATTATACAGTCGATTGTATAATGTTTCTGTACCTATCAGGCATTATAAAATGAAGATGAAATATGGACTTGGAAAAGAGGGTAGTTGTCAAAATAAAAAATTTCCAAGAAGCAAATGCATACCTACTTTGTGCTCTATCTGTAAACACAATAACCAAACCTTTGTAAAATCAAACAATTTATAGAGTAGCCCAAACTAGCAAGAGTGAAAATCTGACCAAATCCTGTAGTACAATTTTCAAAATCAATGTTCGTGTGTTTGCATGATGAAAAATATATTGCAAGACATCTTCATCAATCTAGAGCTCATCTAAGAGGGCTATATTTTCTCAAACAAAACTGGTTTTCTGAACAGATTGGTTTGGAGGTTTTGGAGTGAACTCCTTGAGCTTGAGAGTCTAAGTATGTATTGAATCCTATCTGAATTATTTTTGTCTTGTCTGCAGTGTACCACAAGCAAGACATGGATTTTTAATAGAGAAAACACAAAAGAAAAAATACCTTCATCCAGACATGTTCAACCAATCTTTTTGCCCTTCACAGAGATTTTAAAGCACGTCTATTCTATACTCAAACTTTTAAGATAAGAGAGTTAGAAAACCATTTGCAAAGAAATGACTAGAGACAGGCTGGCATAGTCTCACTGGTGAATTTATTGTAGGATAGTCAAAATTTGTCTCCTACTAATGCTGAACTTCAGTTGCTTTTGCAGCCATTGTTTACAGCATTTTCACCAATTTTCAGAAAATTTGGAAATATCTGACCCAAAGTTAAATGTGGAAAATAGACCAAACATATGGCATGTATAACCAATTAATAATCGTGCCAAAACTAATGTGCATACAGTATCCTTCAATAAGGCATTTATATTATAGTCATAAATTATTTTAATGTAATAATAAATCAAACTTCAAAACTGAATCTGCACCAAGACCAAATTTTGGTTGAAGTCTACTTTGTAGTTTCTGCTTTTACAATGTCACAGACATTAGAGCAGTGGTTCCCAAACCCCAGGTCGCAACCCTATACTGGTACTGCATTTTGGGTCGCAAAAGATTGTATTTTGGGTTGCGATCAAAAAAGTTTGGGAACAACTGCATTAGAGTATTACATCAGGACTGAGCTAGTTTTCCAAGTCATGCCGTGTATCCAAGTTATTGTTGTTGGAATTTTCAAACTTTTACTATATAAAACTATCAAACATTGCCTATTTTAAGGTCATCAAAATCTTCTTCATACCCCGAATAGGAAGCTGCTATAACCCCCAACAGTTTGATTTTGTCACATTTGTTTAAAAATCAGTGCCAGCCTGATACTCGAGCTCACAAACCCTCATATGCACATGAACTTTAAACCTGTAGAACCTCGAAGTAAAAGAAAATTGTCATTTGAGCAATTTGAACACAAAATTCAATGACCAAATATTGTTACCGAATCATTATGAATTTTGAATCAATACTGTAATTAAGCAAATGCATCTTATTAGAACCAAATTAATATGATGTAAAAAGGTAGGAGTTTATCACTTTATTGGGAACTTTATATCTGATTTTACATTGTTCCCAGAGTGTAGTGCTTTGGACAAGTTTACATGAATGCATCTTTCTTTTATCTGACTATAGATTCACATTCCCTAGATTTTTGACAACTGAAAATGTTCACTTTTAGAATACAATGGAAGCCAGTTATATGAATCAATGTAGAAAAAAGCCAAATTTTATATATTTAGACATTGGTCAGACCCAAGTGAAAATACATATAGTAAACAAATACAAGATTGAAGTCATTTTTTCTATTCTTGCTATTAAAAATCAACCCAGACAGAATATCAATCACAACTTGAATCTTATGCTCAAGGAGTACATTACAAGCCCATTTCAACCGATTTCAAATCAAACATCAACATTTAACATGTATTATACAGTCGATTGTATAATGTTTCTGTACCTATCAGGCATTATAAAATGAAGATGAAATATGGACTTGGAAAAGAGGGTATTGTCAAAATAAAAAATTTCCAAGAAGCAAATGCATACCTACTTTGTGCTCTATCTGTAAACACAATAACCAAACCTTTGTAAAATCAAACAATTTAGAGACTGGTCCATACCAGCAACAGTGAAAATCTGACCAAATCCTGTATTACAATTTTCAAAATCAATGTTCACGTGTTTGCATGATGAAAAATATATTGCAAGACATCTTCATCAATCTAGAGCTCATCTAAGAGGGCTATATTTTCTCAAACAAAACTGGTTTTCTGAACAGATTGGTTTGGAGGTTTTGGAGTGAACTCCTTGAGCTTGAGAGTCTAAGTATGTATTGAATCCTATCTGAATTATTTTTGTCTTGTCTGCAGTGTACCACAAGCAAGACATGGATTTTTAATAGAGAAAACACAAAAGAAAAAATACCTTCATCCAGACATGTTCAACCAATCTTTTTGCCCTTCACAGAGATTTTAAAGCACGTCTATTCTATACTCAAACTTTTAAGTTAAGAGAGTTAGAAAACCATTTGCAAAGAAATGACTAGAGACAGGCTGGCATAGTCTCACTGGTGAATTTATTGTAGGATAGTCAAAATTTGTCTCCTACTAATGCTGAACTTCAGTTGCTTTTGCAGCCATTGTTTACAGCATTTTCACCAATTTTCAGAAAATTTGGAAATATCTGACCCAAAGTTAAATGTGGAAAATAGACCAAACATATGGCATGTATAACCAATTAATAATCGTGCCAAAACTAATGTGCATACAGTATCCTTCAATAAGGCATTTATATTATAGTCATAAATTATTTTAATGTAATAATAAATCAAACTTCAAAACTGAATCTGCACCAAGACCAAATTTTGGTTGAAGTCTACTTTGTAGTTTCTGCTTTTACAATGTCACAGACATTAGAGCAGTGGTTCCCAAACCCCAGGTCGCAACCCTATACTGGTACTGCATTTTGGGTCGCAAAAGATTGTATTTTGGGTTGCGATCAAAAAAGTTTGGGAACAACTGCATTAGAGTATTACATCAGGACTGAGCTAGTTTTCCAAGTCATGCCGTGTATCCAAGTTATTGTTGTTGGAATTTTCAAACTTTTACTATATAAAACTATCAAACATTGCCTATTTTAAGGTCATCAAAATCTTCTTCATACCCCGAATAGGAAGCTGCTATAACCCCCAACAGTTTGATTTTGTCACATTTGTTTAAAAATCAGTGCCAGCCTGATACTCGAGCTCACAAACCCTCATATGCACATGAACTTTAAACCTATAGAATCTCGAAGTTAAAGAAAATTGTCATTTGAGCAATTTGAACACAAAATTCAATGACCAAATATTGTTACCGAATCATTATGAATTTTGAATCAATACTGTAATTAAGCAAATGCATCTTATTAGAACCAAATTAATATGATGTAAAAAGGTAGGGGTTTATCACTTTATCGGGAACTTTATATCTGAATTTACATTGTTCCCAGGGTGTAGTGCTTTTTACAAGTTTACATGAATGCATCTTTCTTTTATCTGACTATAGATTCACATTCCCTAGATTTGTGACAACTGAAAATGTTCACTTTTAGAATACAATGGAAGCCAGTTATATGAATCAATGTAGAAAAAAGCCAAATTTTATATATTTAGACATTGGTCAGACCCAAGTGAAAATACATATAGTAAACAAATACAAGATTGAAGTCATTTTTTCTATTTTTGCTATTAAAAATCAACCCA
Source organism: Margaritifera margaritifera (assembly GCA_029931535.1). Lineage (NCBI taxonomy): Eukaryota > Metazoa > Mollusca > Bivalvia > Unionida > Margaritiferidae > Margaritifera > Margaritifera margaritifera. The sequence continues at coordinate 837,619 of JAQPZY010000986.1, forward strand.
GACAGAATATCAATCACAACTTGAATCTTATGCTCAAGGAGTACATTACAAGCCCATTTCAACCGATTTCAAATCAAGCATCAACATTTAACATGTATTATACAGTCGATTGTATAATGTTTCTGAACCTATCAGGCATTATAAAATGAAGATCAAATATGGACTTGGAAAAGAGGGTACTTGTCAAAATAAAAAATTTCCAAGAAGCAAATCCATACCTACTTTGTGCTCTATCTGTAAACACAATAACCAAACCTTTGTAAAATCAAACAATTTAGAGACTGGTCCATACCAGCAACAGTGAAAATCTGACCAAATCCTTTATTACAATTTTCAAAATCAATCTTCATGTGTTTGCATGATGACAAATATATTGCAAGACATCTTCATCAATCTAGAGCTCATCTAAGAGGGCTATATTTTCTCAAACAAAACCGGTTTTCTGAACAGATTGGTTTGGAGGTTTTGGAGTGAACTCCTTGAGCTTGAGAGTCTAAGTATGTATTGAATCCCATCTGAATTATTTTTGTCTTCTCTGCAGTGTACCACAAGCAAGACATGGATTTTTAATAGAGAAAACACAAAAGAAAAAATACCTTCATCCAGACATGTTCAACCAATCTTTTTGCCCTTCACAGAGATTTTAAAGCACGTATCTTCTATACTCAAACTTTTAAGATAAGAGAGTTAGAAAAACATTTGCAAAGAAATGACTAGAGACAGGCTGGCATAGTCTCACTGGTGAATTTATTGTAGGATAGTCAAAATTTGTCTCCTACTAATGCTGAACTTCAGTTGATTTTGCAGCCATTGTTTACAGCATTTTCACCAATTTTCAGAAAATTTGGAAATATCTGACCCAAAGTTAAATGTGGAAAATAGACCAAACATATGGCATGTAAAACCAATTAATAATCGCGCCAAAACTAATGTGCATACAGTATCCTTCAATAAGGCATTTATATTATAGTCATAAATTATTTTAATGTAATAATAAATCAAACTTCAAAACTGAATCTGCACCAAGACCAAATTTTGGTTGAAGTCTACTTTGTAGTTTCTGCTTTTACAATGTCACAGACATTAGAGCAGTGGTTCCCAAACCCCAGGTCGCAACCCTATACTGGTACTGCATTTTGGGTCGCAAAAGATTGTATTTTGGGTTGCGATCAAAAAAGTTTGGGAACAACTGCATTAGAGTATTACATCAGGACTGAGCTAGTTTTCCAAGTCATGCCGTGTATCCAAGTTATTGTTGTTGGAATTTTCAAACTTTTACTATATAAAACTATCAAACATTGCCTATTTTAAGGTCATCAAAATCTTCTTCATACCCCGAATAGGAAGCTGCTATAACCCCCAACAGTTTGATTTTGTCACATTTGTTTAAAAATCAGTGCCAGCCTGATACTCGAGCTCACAAACCCTCATATGCACATGAACTTTAAACCTGTAGAACCTCGAAGTAAAAGAAAATTGTCATTTGAGCAATTTGAACACAAAATTCAATGACCAAATATTGTTACCGAATCATTATGAATTTTGAATCAATACTGTAATTAAGCAAATGCATCTTATTAGAACCAAATTAATATGATGTAAAAAGGTAGGGGTTTATCACTTTATCGGGAACTTTATATCTGAATTTACATTGTTCCCAGAGTGTAGTTCTTTTTACAAGTTTACATGAATGCATCTTTCTTTTATCTGACTATAGATTCACATTCCCTAGATTTGTGACAACTGAAAATGTTCACTTTTAGAATACAATGGAAGCCAGTTATATGAATCAATGTAGAAAAAAGCCAAATTTTATATATTTAGACATTGGTCAGACCCAAGTGAAAATACATATAGTAAACAAATACAAGATTGAAGTCATTTTTTCTATTCTTGCTATTAAAAATCAACCCAGACAGAATATCAATCACAACTTGAATCTTATGCTCAAGGAGTACATTACAAGCCCATTTCAACCGATTTCAAATCAAGCATCAACATTTAACATGTATTATACAGTCGATTGTATAATGTTTCTGAACCTATCAGGCATTATAAAATGAAGATCAAATATGGACTTGGAAAAGAGGGTACTTGTCAAAATAAAAAATTTCCAAGAAGCAAATCCATACCTACTTTGTGCTCTATCTGTAAACACAATAACCAAACCTTTGTAAAATCAAACAATTTAGAGACTGGTCCATACCAGCAACAGTGAAAATCTGACCAAATCCTTTATTACAATTTTCAAAATCAATCTTCATGTGTTTGCATGATGACAAATATATTGCAAGACATCTTCATCAATCTAGAGCTCATCTAAGAGGGCTATATTTTCTCAAACAAAACCGGTTTTCTGAACAGATTGGTTTGGAGGTTTTGGAGTGAACTCCTTGAGCTTGAGAGTCTAAGTATGTATTGAATCCCATCTGAATTATTTTTGTCTTCTCTGCAGTGTACCACAAGCAAGACATGGATTTTTAATAGAGAAAACACAAAAGAAAAAATACCTTCATCCAGACATGTTCAACCAATCTTTTTGCCCTTCACAGAGATTTTAAAGCACGTCTATTCTATACTCAAACTTTTAAGATAAGAGAGTTAGAAAACCATTTGCAAAGAAATGACTAGAGACAGGCTGGCATAGTCTCACTGGTGAATTTATTGTAGGATAGTCAAAATTTGTCTCCTACTAATGCTGAACTTCAGTTGATTTTGCAGCCATTGTTTACAGCATTTTCACCAATTTTCAGAAAATTTGGAAATATCTGACCCAAAGTTAAATGTGGAAAATAGACCAAACATATGGCATGTAAAACCAATTAATAATCGCGCCAAAACTAATGTGCATACAGTATCCTTCAATAAGGCATTTATATTATAGTCATAAATTATTTTAAATGTAATAATAAATCAAACTTCAAAACTGAATCTGCACCAGGACCAAATTTTGGTTGAAGTCTACTTTGTACTTTCTGCTTTTACAATGTCACAGACATTAGAGCAGTGGTTCCCAAACCCCAGGTCGCAACCCTATACTGGTACTGCATTTTGGGTAGCAAAAGATTGTATTTTGGGTTGCAATCAAAAAAGTTTGGGAACAACTGCATTAGAGTATTACATCAGGACTGAGCTAGTTTTCCAAGTCATGCCGTGTATCCAAGTTATTGTTGTTGGAATTTTCAAACTTTTACTATATAAAACTATCAAACATTGCCTATTTTAAGGTCATCAAAATCTTCTTCATACCCCGAATAGGAAGCTGCTATAACCCCCAACAGTTTGATTTTGTCACATTTGTTTAAAAATCAGTGCCAGCCTGATACTCGAGCTCACAAACCCTCATATGCACATGAACTTTAAACCTATAGAATCTCGAAGTTAAAGAAAATTGTCATTTGAGCAATTTGAACACAAAATTCAATGACCGAATATTGTTACCGAATCATTATGAATTTTGAATCAATACTGTAATTAAGCAAATGCATCTTATTAGAACCAAATTAATATGATGTAAAAAGGTAGGGGTATATCACTTTATCGGGAACTTTATATCTGAATTTACATTGTTCCCAGGGTGTAGTGCTTTTTACAAGTTTACATGAATGCATCTTTCTTTTATCTGACTATAGATTCACATTCCCTAGATTTGTGACAACTGAAAATGTTCACTTTTAGAATACAATGGAAGCCAGTTATATGAATCAATGTAGAAAAAAGCCAAATTTTATATATTTAGACATTGGTCAGACCCAAGTGAAAATACATATAGTAAACAAATACAAGATTGAAGTCATTTTTTCTATTTTTGCTATTAAAAATCAACCCAGACAGAATATCAATCACAACTTGAATCTTATGCTCAAGGAGTACATTACAAGCCCATTTCAACCGATTTCAAATCAAGCATCAACATTTAACATGTATTATACAGTCGATTGTATAATGTTTCTGAACCTATCAGGCATTATAAAATGAAGATCAAATATGGACTTGGAAAAGAGGGTACTTGTCAAAATAAAAAATTTCCAAGAAGCAAATCCATACCTACTTTGTGCTCTATCTGTAAACACAATAACCAAACCTTTGTAAAATCAAACAATTTAGAGACTGGTCCATACCAGCAACAGTGAAAATCTGACCAAATCCTTTATTACAATTTTCAAAATCAATCTTCATGTGTTTGCATGATGACAAATATATTGCAAGACATCTTCATCAATCTAGAGCTCATCTAAGAGGGCTATATTTTCTCAAACAAAACCGGTTTTCTGAACAGATTGGTTTGGAGGTTTTGGAGTGAACTCCTTGAGCTTGAGAGTCTAAGTATGTATTGAATCCCATCTGAATTATTTTTGTCTTCTCTGCAGTGTACCACAAGCAAGACATGGATTTTTAATAGAGAAAACACAAAAGAAAAAATACCTTCATCCAGACATGTTCAACCAATCTTTTTGCCCTTCACAGAGATTTTAAAGCACGTATCTTCTATACTCAAACTTTTAAGATAAGAGAGTTAGAAAAACATTTGCAAAGAAATGACTAGAGACAGGCTGGCATAGTCTCACTGGTGAATTTATTGTAGGATAGTCAAAATTTGTCTCCTACTAATGCTGAACTTCAGTTGATTTTGCAGCCATTGTTTACAGCATTTTCACCAATTTTCAGAAAATTTGGAAATATCTGACCCAAAATTAAATGTGGAAAATAGACCAAACATATGGCATGTATAACCAATTAATAATCGTGCCATAACTAATGTGCATACAGTATCCTTCAATAAGGCATTTGTATTATATTTTTAATGTAATAATAACTCAAACTTCAAAACTGAATCTGCACCAGTACCAAATTTTGGTTGAAGTCTACTTTGTGCTTTCTGCTTTTACAATGTCACAGACATTAGAGCAGTGGTTCCCAAACCCCCGGTCGCAACCCTATATTGGTACTGCATTTTGGGCCGCAGAAGATTGTATTTTGGGTTGCGATCAATAAAGTTTGGGAACAACTGCATTAGAGTATTACATCAGGACTGAGCTAGTTTTCCAAGTCATGCCGTGTATCCAAGTTATTGTTGTTGGAATTTTCAAACTTTTACTATATAAAACTATCAAACATTGCCTATTTTAAGGTCATCAAAATCTTCTTCATACCCCGAATAGGAAGCTGCTATAACCCCCAACAGTTTGATTTTGTCACATTTGTTTAAAAATCAGTGCCAGCCTGATACTCGAGCTCACAAACCCTCATATGCACATGAACTTTAAACCTGTAGAACCTCGAAGTAAAAGAAAATTGTCATTTGAGCAATTTGAACACAAAATTCAATGACCAAATATTGTTACCGAATCATTATGAATTTTGAATCAATACTGTAATTAAGCAAATGCATCTTATTTAGAACCAAATTAATATGATGTAAAAAGGTAGGTGTTTATTACTTTATTGTGAATTTTGTATCGGATTTTACATTGTTCCCAGAGTGTAGTGATTTGGACAAGTTTACATGAATGCATCTTTCTTTTATCTGACTATAGATTCACATTCCCTAGATTTGTGACAACTGAAAATGTTCACTTTTAGAATACAATGGAAGCCAGTTATATGAATCAATGTAGAAAAAAGCCAAATTTTATATATTTAGACATTGGTCAGACCCAAGTGAAAATACATATAGTAAACAAATACAAGATTGAAGTCATTTTTTCTATTTTTGCTATTAAAAATCAACCCAGACAGAATATCAATCACAACTTGAATCTTATGCTCAAGGAGTACATTACAAGCCCATTTCAACCGATTTCAAATCAAGCATCAACATTTAACATGTATTATACAGTCGATTGTATAATGTTTCTGAACCTATCAGGCATTATAAAATGAAGATCAAATATGGACTTGGAAAAGAGGGTACTTGTCAAAATAAAAAATTTCCAAGAAGCAAATCCATACCTACTTTGTGCTCTATCTGTAAACACAATAACCAAACCTTTGTAAAATCAAACAATTTAGAGACTGGTCCATACCAGCAACAGTGAAAATCTGACCAAATCCTTTATTACAATTTTCAAAATCAATCTTCATGTGTTTGCATGATGACAAATATATTGCAAGACATCTTCATCAATCTAGAGCTCATCTAAGAGGGCTATATTTTCTCAAACAAAACTGGTTTTCTGAACAGATTGGTTTGGAGGTTTTTGGAGTGAACTCCTTGAGCTTGAGAGTCTAAGTATGTATTGAATCCCATCTGAATTATTTTTGTCTTCTCTGCAGTGTACCACAAGCAAGACATGGATTTTTAATAGAGAAAACACAAAAGAAAAAATACCTTCATCCAGACATGTTCAACCAATCTTTTTGCCCTTCACAGAGATTTCAAAGCACGTCTCTTATATACTCAAACTTTTAAGATAAGAAAGTTAGAAAACCATTTGCAAAGAAATGACTAGAGACAGGCTGGCATAGTCTCACTGGTGAGTTTATTGTAGGATAGTCAAAATTTGTCTCCTACTAATGCTGAACTTCAGTTGCTTTTGCAGCCATTCTTTACAGCATTTTCACCAATTTTCAGAAAATTTGGAAATATCTGACCCAAAGTTAAATGTGGAAAATAGACCAAACATATGGCATGTATAACCAATTAATAATCGTTCCAAAACTAATGTGCATACAGTATCCTTCAATAAGGCATTTATATTATAGTCATAAATTATTTTGAATGTAATAATAAATCAAACTTCAAAACTGAATCTGCACCAGGACCAAATTTTGGTTGAAGTCTACCTTGTACTTTCTGCTTTTACAATGTCACAGACATTAGAGCAGTGGTTCCCAAACCCCAGGTCGCAACCCTATACTGGTAATGCATTTTGGGTCGCAAAAGATTGTATTTTGGGTTGCGATCAAAAAAGTTTGGGAACAACTGCATTAGAGTATTACATCAGGACTGAGCTAGTTTTCCAAGTCATGCCGTTTATCCAAGTTATTGTTGTTGGAATTTTCAAACTTTTACTATATAAAACTATCAAACATTGCCTATTTTAAGGTCATCAAAATCTTCTTCATACCCCGAATAGGAAGCTGCTATAACCCCCAACAGTTTGATTTTGTCACATTTGTTTAAAAATCAGTGCCAGCCTGATACTCGAGCTCACAAACCCTCATATGCACATGAACTTTAAACCTGTAGTACCTCGAAGTTAAAGAAAATTGTCATTTGAGCAATTTGAACACAAAATTCAATGACCAAATATTGTTACCGAATCATTATGAATTTTGAATCAATACTGTAATTAAGCAAATGCATCTTATTAGAACCAAATTAATATGATGTAAAAAGGTAGGAGTTTATCACTTTATTGGGAACTTTATATCTGATTTTACATTGTTCCCAGAGTGTAGTGCTTTTTACAAGTTTACATGAATGCATCTTTCTTTTATCTGACTATAGATTCACATTCCCTAGATTTGTGACAACTGAAAATGTTCACTTTTAGAATACAATGGAAGCCAGTTATATGAATCAATGTAGAAAAAAGCCAAATTTTATATATTTAGACATTGGTCAGACCCAAGTGAAAATACATATAGTAAACAAATACAAGATTGAAGTCATTTTTTCTATTTTTGCTATTAAAAATCAACCCAGACAGAATATCAATCACAACTTGAATCTTATGCTCAAGGAGTACATTACAAGCCCATTTCAACCGATTTCAAATCAAGCATCAACATTTAACATGTATTATACAGTCGATTGTATAATGTTTCTGAACCTATCAGGCATTATAAAATGAAGATCAAATATGGACTTGGAAAAGAGGGTACTTGTCAAAATAAAAAATTTCCAAGAAGCAAATCCATACCTACTTTGTGCTCTATCTGTAAACACAATAACCAAACCTTTGTAAAATCAAACAATTTAGAGACTGGTCCATACCAGCAACAGTGAAAATCTGACCAAATCCTTTATTACAATTTTCAAAATCAATCTTCATGTGTTTGCATGATGACAAATATATTGCAAGACATCTTCATCAATCTAGAGCTCATCTAAGAGGGCTATATTTTCTCAAACAAAACTGGTTTTCTGAACAGATTGGTTTGGAGGTTTTTGGAGTGAACTCCTTGAGCTTGAGAGTCTAAGTATGTATTGAATCCCATCTGAATTATTTTTGTCTTCTCTGCAGTGTACCACAAGCAAGACATGGATTTTTAATAGAGAAAACACAAAAGAAAAAATACCTTCATCCAGACATGTTCAACCAATCTTTTTGCCCTTCACAGAGATTTCAAAGCACGTCTCTTATATACTCAAACTTTTAAGATAAGAAAGTTAGAAAACCATTTGCAAAGAAATGACTAGAGACAGGCTGGCATAGTCTCACTGGTGAGTTTATTGTAGGATAGTCAAAATTTGTCTCCTACTAATGCTGAACTTCAGTTGATTTTGCAGCCATTGTTTACAGCATTTTCACCAATTTTCAGAAAATTTGGAAATATCTGACCCAAAGTTAAATGTGGAAAATAGACCAAACATATGGCATGTAAAACCAATTAATAATCGCGCCAAAACTAATGTGCATACAGTATCCTTCAATAAGGCATTTATATTATAGTCATAAATTATTTTAAATGTAATAATAAATCAAACTTCAAAACTGAATCTGCACCAGGACCAAATTTTGGTTGAAGTCCACCTTGTACTTTCTGCTTTTACAATGTCACAGACATTAGAGCAGTGGTTCCCAAACCCCAGGTCGCAACCCTATACTGGTACTGCATTTTGGGTCGCAAAAGATTGTATTTTCGGTTGCAATCAAAAAAGTTTGGGAACAACTGCATTAGAGTATTACATCAGGACTGAGCTAGTTTTCCAAGTCATGCCGTGTATCCAAGTTATTGTTGTTGGAATTTTCAAACTTTTACTATATAAAACTATCAAACATTGCCTATTTTAAGGTCATCAAAATCTTCTTCATACCCCGAATAGGAAGCTGCTATAACCCCCAACAGTTTGATTTTGTCACATTTGTTTAAAAATCAGTGCCAGCCTGATACTCGAGCTCACAAACCCTCATATGCACATGAACTTTAAACCTATAGAATCTCGAAGTTAAAGAAAATTGTCATTTGAGCAATTTGAACACAAAATTCAATGACCGAATATTGTTACCGAATCATTATGAATTTTGAATCAATACTGTAATTAAGCAAATGCATCTTATTAGAACCAAATTAATATGATGTAAAAAGGTAGGGGTATATCACTTTATCGGGAACTTTATATCTGAATTTACATTGTTCCCAGGGTGTAGTGCTTTTTACAAGTTTACATGAATGCATCTTTCTTTTATCTGACTATAGATTCACATTCCCTAGATTTGTGACAACTGAAAATGTTCACTTTTAGAATACAATGGAAGCCAGTTATATGAATCAATGTAGAAAAAAGCCAAATTTTATATATTTAGACATTGGTCAGACCCAAGTGAAAATACATATAGTAAACAAATACAAGATTGAAGTCATTTTTTCTATTTTTGCTATTAAAAATCAACCCAGACAGAATATCAATCACAACTTGAATCTTATGCTCAAGGAGTACATTACAAGCCCATTTCAACCGATTTCAAATCAAGCATCAACATTTAACATGTATTATACAGTCGATTGTATAATGTTTCTGAACCTATCAGGCATTATAAAATGAAGATCAAATATGGACTTGGAAAAGAGGGTACTTGTCAAAATAAAAAATTTCCAAGAAGCAAATCCATACCTACTTTGTGCTCTATCTGTAAACACAATAACCAAACCTTTGTAAAATCAAACAATTTAGAGACTGGTCCATACCAGCAACAGTGAAAATCTGACCAAATCCTTTATTACAATTTTCAAAATCAATCTTCATGTGTTTGCATGATGACAAATATATTGCAAGACATCTTCATCAATCTAGAGCTCATCTAAGAGGGCTATATTTTCTCAAACAAAACCGGTTTTCTGAACAGATTGGTTTGGAGGTTTTGGAGTGAACTCCTTGAGCTTGAGAGTCTAAGTATGTATTGAATCCCATCTGAATTATTTTTGTCTTCTCTGCAGTGTACCACAAGCAAGACATGGATTTTTAATAGAGAAAACACAAAAGAAAAAATACCTTCATCCAGACATGTTCAACCAATCTTTTTGCCCTTCACAGAGATTTCAAAGCACGTCTCTTATATACTCAAACTTTTAAGATAAGAAAGTTAGAAAACCATTTGCAAAGAAATGACTAGAGACAGGCTGGCATAGTCTCACTGGTGAGTTTATTGTAGGATAGTCAAAATTTGTCTCCTACTAATGCTGAACTTCAGTTGATTTTGCAGCCATTGTTTACAGCATTTTCACCAATTTTCAGAAAATTTGGAAATATCTGACCCAAAGTTAAATGTGGAAAATAGACCAAACATATGGCATGTAAAACCAATTAATAATCGCGCCAAAACTAATGTGCATACAGTATCCTTCAATAAGGCATTTATATTATAGTCATAAATTATTTTAAATGTAATAATAAATCAAACTTCAAAACTGAATCTGCACCAGGACCAAATTTTGGTTGAAGTCCACCTTGTACTTTCTGCTTTTACAATGTCACAGACATTAGAGCAGTGGTTCCCAAACCCCAGGTCGCAACCCTATACTGGTACTGCATTTTGGGTCGCAAAAGATTGTATTTTCGGTTGCAATCAAAAAAGTTTGGGAACAACTGCATTAGAGTATTACATCAGGACTGAGCTAGTTTTCCAAGTCATGCCGTGTATCCAAGTTATTGTTGTTGGAATTTTCAAACTTTTACTATATAAAACTATCAAACATTGCCTATTTTAAGGTCATCAAAATCTTCTTCATACCCCGAATAGGAAGCTGCTATAACCCCCAACAGTTTGATTTTGTCACATTTGTTTAAAAATCAGTGCCAGCCTGATACTCGAGCTCACAAACCCTCATATGCACATGAACTTTAAACCTATAGAATCTCGAAGTTAAAGAAAATTGTCATTTGAGCAATTTGAACACAAAATTCAATGACCGAATATTGTTACCGAATCATTATGAATTTTGAATCAATACTGTAATTAAGCAAATGCATCTTATTTAGAACCAAATTAATATGATGTAAAAAGGTAGGAGTTTATTACTTTATTGTGAATTTTGTATTGGATTTTACATTGTTCCCAGAGTGTAGTGATTTGCACAAGTTTACATGAATGCATCTTTCTTTTATCTGACTATAGATTCACATTCCCTAGATTTGTGACAACTGAAAATGTTCACTTTTAGAATACAATGGAAGCCAGTTATATGAATCAATGTAGAAAAAAGCCAAATTTTATATATTTAGACATTGGTCAGACCCAAGTGAAAATACATATAGTAAACAAATACAAGATTGAAGTCATTTTTTCTATTTTTGCTATTAAAAATCAACCCAGACAGAATATCAATCACAACTTGAATCTTATGCTCAAGGAGTACATTACAAGCCCATTTCAACCGATTTCAAATCAAGCATCAACATTTAACATGTATTATACAGTCGATTGTATAATGTTTCTGAACCTATCAGGCATTATAAAATGAAGATCAAATATGGACTTGGAAAAGAGGGTACTTGTCAAAATAAAAAATTTCCAAGAAGCAAATCCATACCTACTTTGTGCTCTATCTGTAAACACAATAACCAAACCTTTGTAAAATCAAACAATTTAGAGACTGGTCCATACCAGCAACAGTGAAAATCTGACCAAATCCTTTATTACAATTTTCAAAATCAATGATCATGTGTTTGCATGATGACAAATATATTGCAAGACATCTTCATCAATCTAGAGCTCATCTAAGAGGGCTATATTTTCTCAAACAAAACTGGTTTTCTGAACAGATTGGTTTGGAGGTTTTTGGAGTGAACTCCTTGAGCTTGAGAGTCTAAGTATGTATTGAATCCCATCTGAATTATTTTTGTCTTCTCTGCAGTGTACCACAAGCAAGACATGGATTTTTAATAGAGAAAACACAAAAGAAAAAATACCTTCATCCAGACATGTTCAACCAATCTTTTTGCCCTTCACAGAGATTTCAAAGCACGTCTCTTATATACTCAAACTTTTAAGATAAGAAAGTTAGAAAACCATTTGCAAAGAAATGACTAGAGACAGGCTGGCATAGTCTCACTGGTGAGTTTATTGTAGGATAGTCAAAATTTGTCTCCTACTAATGCTGAACTTCAGTTGATTTTGCAGCCATTGTTTACAGCATTTTCACCAATTTTCAGAAAATTTGGAAATATCTGACCCAAAGTTAAATGTGGAAAATAGACCAAACATATGGCATGTAAAACCAATTAATAATCGCGCCAAAACTAATGTGCATACAGTATCCTTCAATAAGGCATTTATATTATAGTCATAAATTATTTTAAATGTAATAATAAATCAAACTTCAAAACTGAATCTGCACCAGGACCAAATTTTGGTTGAAGTCCACCTTGTACTTTCTGCTTTTACAATGTCACAGACATTAGAGCAGTGGTTCCCAAACCCCAGGTCGCAACCCTATACTGGTACTGCATTTTGGGTCGCAAAAGATTGTATTTTCGGTTGCAATCAAAAAAGTTTGGGAACAACTGCATTAGAGTATTACATCAGGACTGAGCTAGTTTTCCAAGTCATGCCGTTTATCCAAGTTATTGTTGTTGGAATTTTCAAACTTTTACTATATAAAACTATCAAACATTGCCTATTTTAAGGTCATCAAAATCTTCTTCATACCCCGAATAGGAAGCTGCTATAACCCCCAACAGTTTGATTTTGTCACATTTGTTTAAAAATCAGTGCCAGCCTGATACTCGAGCTCACAAACCCTCATATGCACATGAACTTTAAACCTATAGAATCTCGAAGTTAAAGAAAATTGTCATTTGAGCAATTTGAACACAAAATTCAATGACCGAATATTGTTACCGAATCATTATGAATTTTGAATCAATACTGTAATTAAGCAAATGCATCTTATTTAGAACCAAATTAATATGATGTAAAAAGGTAGGAGTTTATTACTTTATTGTGAATTTTGTATTGGATTTTACATTGTTCCCAGAGTGTAGTGATTTGCACAAGTTTACATGAATGCATCTTTCTTTTATCTGACTATAGATTCACATTCCCTAGATTTGTGACAACTGAAAATGTTCACTTTTAGAATACAATGGAAGCCAGTTATATGAATCAATGTAGAAAAAAGCCAAATTTTATATATTTAGACATTGGTCAGACCCAAGTGAAAATACATATAGTAAACAAATACAAGATTGAAGTCATTTTTTCTATTTTTGCTATTAAAAATCAACCCAGACAGAATATCAATCACAACTTGAATCTTATGCTCAAGGAGTACATTACAAGCCCATTTCAACCGATTTCAAATCAAGCATCAACATTTAACATGTATTATACAGTCGATTGTATAATGTTTCTGAACCTATCAGGCATTATAAAATGAAGATCAAATATGGACTTGGAAAAGAGGGTACTTGTCAAAATAAAAAATTTCCAAGAAGCAAATCCATACCTACTTTGTGCTCTATCTGTAAACACAATAACCAAACCTTTGTAAAATCAAACAATTTAGAGACTGGTCCATACCAGCAACAGTGAAAATCTGACCAAATCCTTTATTACAATTTTCAAAATCAATCTTCATGTGTTTGCATGATGACAAATATATTGCAAGACATCTTCATCAATCTAGAGCTCATCTAAGAGGGCTATATTTTCTCAAACAAAACTGGTTTTCTGAACAGATTGGTTTGGAGGTTTTTGGAGTGAACTCCTTGAGCTTGAGAGTCTAAGTATGTATTGAATCCCATCTGAATTATTTTTGTCTTCTCTGCAGTGTACCACAAGCAAGACATGGATTTTTAATAGAGAAAACACAAAAGAAAAAATACCTTCATCCAGACATGTTCAACCAATCTTTTTGCCCTTCACAGAGATTTCAAAGCACGTCTCTTATATACTCAAACTTTTAAGATAAGAAAGTTAGAAAACCATTTGCAAAGAAATGACTAGAGACAGGCTGGCATAGTCTCACTGGTGAGTTTATTGTAGGATAGTCAAAATTTGTCTCCTACTAATGCTGAACTTCAGTTGATTTTGCAGCCATTGTTTACAGCATTTTCACCAATTTTCAGAAAATTTGGAAATATCTGACCCAAAGTTAAATGTGGAAAATAGACCAAACATATGGCATGTAAAACCAATTAATAATCGCGCCAAAACTAATGTGCATACAGTATCCTTCAATAAGGCATTTATATTATAGTCATAAATTATTTTAAATGTAATAATAAATCAAACTTCAAAACTGAATCTGCACCAGGACCAAATTTTGGTTGAAGTCCACCTTGTACTTTCTGCTTTTACAATGTCACAGACATTAGAGCAGTGGTTCCCAAACCCCCGGTCGCAACCCTATACTGGTACTGCATTTTGGGTTGCAAAAGATTGTATTTTGGGTTGCAATCAAAAAGGATTGGGAACAACTGCATTAGAGTATTACATCAGGACTGAGCTAGTTTTCCAAGTCATGCCGTGTATCCAAGTTATTGTTGTTGGAATTTTCAAACTTTTACTATATAAAACTATCAAACATTGCCTATTTTAAGGTCATCAAAATCTTCTTCATACCCCGAATAGGAAGCTGCTATAACCCCCAACAGTTTGATTTTGTCACATTTGTTTAAAAATCAGTGCCAGCCTGATACTCGAGCTCACAAACCCTCATATGCACATGAACTTTAAACCTATAGAATCTCGAAGTTAAAGAAAATTGTCATTTGAGCAATTTGAACACAAAATTCAATGACCGAATATTGTTACCGAATCATTATGAATTTTGAATCAATACTGTAATTAAGCAAATGCATCTTATTTAGAACCAAATTAATATGATGTAAAAAGGTAGGAGTTTATTACTTTATTGTGAATTTTGTATTGGATTTTACATTGTTCCCAGAGTGTAGTGATTTGGACAAGTTTACATGAATGCATCTTTCTTTTATCTGACTATAGATTCACATTCCCTAGATTTGTGACAACTGAAAATGTTCACTTTTAGAATACAATGGAAGCCAGTTATATGAATCAATGTAGAAAAAAGCCAAATTTTATATATTTAGACATTGGTCAGACCCAAGTGAAAATACATATAGTAAACAAATACAAGATTGAAGTCATTTTTTCTATTTTTGCTATTAAAAATCAACCCAGACAGAATATCAATCACAACTTGAATCTTATGCTCAAGGAGTACATTACAAGCCCATTTCAACCGATTTCAAATCAAGCATCAACATTTAACATGTATTATACAGTCGATTGTATAATGTTTCTGAACCTATCAGGCATTATAAAATGAAGATCAAATATGGACTTGGAAAAGAGGGTACTTGTCAAAATAAAAAATTTCCAAGAAGCAAATCCATACCTACTTTGTGCTCTATCTGTAAACACAATAACCAAACCTTTGTAAAATCAAACAATTTAGAGACTGGTCCATACCAGCAACAGTGAAAATCTGACCAAATCCTTTATTACAATTTTCAAAATCAATGATCATGTGTTTGCATGATGACAAATATATTGCAAGACATCTTCATCAATCTAGAGCTCATCTAAGAGGGCTATATTTTCTCAAACAAAACCGGTTTTCTGAACAGATTGGTTTGGAGGTTTTGGAGTGAACTCCTTGAGCTTGAGAGTCTAAGTATGTATTGAATCCCATCTGAATTATTTTTGTCTTCTCTGCAGTGTACCACAAGCAAGACATGGATTTTTAATAGAGAAAACACAAAAGAAAAAATACCTTCATCCAGACATGTTCAACCAATCTTTTTGCCCTTCACAGAGATTTTAAAGCACGTATCTTCTATACTCAAACTTTTAAGATAAGAGAGTTAGAAAAACATTTGCAAAGAAATGACTAGAGACAGGCTGGCATAGTCTCACTGGTGAATTTATTGTAGGATAGTCAAAATTTGTCTCCTACTAATGCTGAACTTCAGTTGCTTTGCAGGTATTGTTTACAGCATTTTCACCAATTTTCAGAAAATTTGGAAATATCTGACCCAAAATTAAATGTGGAAAATAGACCAAACATATGGCATGTATAACCAATTAATAATCGTGCCATAACTAATGTGCATACAGTATCCTTCAATAAGGCATTTGTATTATATTTTTAATGTAATAATAACTCAAACTTCAAAACTGAATCTGCACCAGTACCAAATTTTGGTTGAAGTCTACTTTGTGCTTTCTGCTTTTACAATGTCACAGACATTAGAACAGTGGTTCCCAAAACCCAGGTCGCAACCCTATATTGGTACTGCATTTTGGGCCGCAGAAGATTGTATTTTGGGTTGCGATCAATAAAGTTTGGGAACAACTGCATTAGAGTATTACATCAGGACTGAGCTAGTTTTCCAAGTCATGCCGTGTATCCAAGTTATTGTTGTTGGAATTTTCAAACTTTTACTATATAAAACTATCAAACATTGCCTATTTTAAGGTCATCAAAATCTTCTTCATACCCCGAATAGGAAGCTGCTATAACCCCCAACAGTTTGATTTTGTCACATTTGTTTAAAAATCAGTGCCAGCCTGATACTCGAGCTCACAAACCCTCATATGCACATGAACTTTAAACCTGTAGAACCTCGAAGTAAAAGAAAATTGTCATTTGAGCAATTTGAACACAAAATTCAATGACCAAATATTGTTACCGAATCATTATGAATTTTGAATCAATACTGTAATTAAGCAAATGCATCTTATTAGAACCAAATTAATATGATGTAAAAAGGTAGGAGTTTATTACTTTATTGTGAATTTTGTCTCTGATTTTACATTGTTCCCAGAGTGTAGTGATTTGGACAAGTTTACATGAATGCATCTTTCTTTTATCTGACTATAGATTCACATTCCCTAGATTTTTGACAACTGAAAATGTTCACTTTTAGAATATAATGGAAGCCAGTAATATGAATCAATGTAGAAAAAAGCCAAATTTTATATATTTAGACATTGGTCAGACCCAAGTGAAAATACATATAGTAAACAAATACAAGATTGAAGTCATTTTTTCTATTCTTGCTATTAAAAATCAACCCAGACAGAATATCAATCACAACTTGAATCTTATGCTCAAGGAGTACATTACAAGCCCATTTCAACCGATTTCAAATCAAGCATCAACATTTAACATGTATTATACAGTCGATTGTATAATGTTTCTGTACCTATCAGGCATTATAAAATGAAGATCAAATATGGACTTGGAAAAGAGGGTACTTGTCAAAATAAAAAATTTCCAAGAAGCAAATCCATACCTACTTTGTGCTCTATCTGTAAACACAATAACCAAACCTTTGTAAAATCAAACAATTTAGAGACTGGTCCATACCAGCAACAGTGAAAATCTGACCAAATCCTTTATTACAATTTTCAAAATCAATGATCATGTGTTTGCATGATGACAAATATATTGCAAGACATCTTCATCAATCTAGAGCTCATCTAAGAGGGCTATATTTTCTCAAACAAAACTGGTTTTCTGAACAGATTGGTTTGGAGGTTTTGGAGTGAACTCCTTGAGCTTGAGAGTCTAAGTATGTATTGAATCCCATCTGAATTATTTTTGTCTTCTCTGCAGTGTACCACAAGCAAGACATGGATTTTTAATAGAGAAAACACAAAAGAAAAAATACCTTCATCCAGACATGTTCAACCAATCTTTTTGCCCTTCACAGAGATTTTAAAGCACGTATCTTCTATACTCAAACTTTTAAGATAAGAGAGTTAGAAAAACATTTGCAAAGAAATGACTAGAGACAGGCTGGCATAGTCTCACTGGTGAATTTATTGTAGGATAGTCAAAATTTGTCTCCTACTAATGCTGAACTTCAGTTGCTTTGCAGGTATTGTTTACAGCATTTTCACCAATTTTCAGAAAATTTGGAAATATCTGACCCAAAATTAAATGTGGAAAATAGACCAAACATATGGCATGTATAACCAATTAATAATCGTGCCAAAACTAATGTGCATACAGTATCCTTCAATAAGGCATTTATATTATAGTCATAAATTATTTTTAATGTAATAATAACTCAAACTTCAAAACTGAATCTGCACCAGTACCAAATTTTGGTTGAAGTCTACTTTGTGCTTTCTGCTTTTACAATGTCACAGACATTAGAACAGTGGTTCCCAAAACCCAGGTCGCAACCCTATATTGGTACTGCATTTTGGGCCGCAGAAGATTGTATTTTGGGTTGCGATCAATAAAGTTTGGGAACAACTGCATTAGAGTATTACATCAGGACTGAGCTAGTTTTCCAAGTCATGCCGTGTATCCAAGTTATTGTTGTTGGAATTTTCAAACTTTTACTATATAAAACTATCAAACATTGCCTATTTTAAGGTCATCAAAATCTTCTTCATACCCCGAATAGGAAGCTGCTATAACCCCCAACAGTTTGATTTTGTCACATTTGTTTAAAAATCAGTGCCAGCCTGATACTCGAGCTCACAAACCCTCATATGCACATGAACTTTAAACCTATAGTACCTCGAAGTTAAAGAAAAATGTCATTTGAGCAATTTGAACACAAAATTCAATGACCAAATATTGTTACCGAATCATTATGAATTTTGAATCAATACTGTAATTAAGCAAATGCATCTTATTAGAACCAAATTAATATGATGTAAAAAGGTAGGAGTTTATTACTTTATTGTGAATTTTGTCTCTGATTTTACATTGTTCCCAGAGTGTAGTGATTTGGACAAGTTTACATGAATGCATCTTTCTTTTATCTGACTATAGATTCACATTCCCTAGATTTTTGCCAACTGAAAATGTTCACTTTTAGAATATAATGGAAGCCAGTAATATGAATCAATGTAGAAAAAAGCCAAATTTTATATATTTAGACATTGGTCAGATCCTAGTGAAAATACATATAGTAAACAAATACAAGATTGAAGTCATTTTTTCTATTCTTGCTATTAAAAATCAACCCAGACAGAATATCAATCACAACTTGAATCTTATGCTCAAGGAGTACATTACAAGCCCATTTCAACCGATTTCAAATCAAGCATCAACATTTAACATGTATTATACAGTCGATTGTATAATGTTTCTGTACCTATCAGGCATTATAAAATGAAGATGAAATATGGACTTGGAAAAGAGGGTACTTGTCAAAATAAAAAATTTCCAAGAAGCAAATCCATACCTACTTTGTGCTCTATCTGTAAACACAATAACCAAACCTTTGTAAAATCAAACAATTTAGAGACTGGTCCATACCAGCAACAGTGAAAATCTGACCAAATCCTTTATTACAATTTTCAAAATCAATGTTCATGTGTTTGCATGATGAAAAATATATTGCAAGACATCTTCATCAATCTAGAGCTCATCTAAGAGGGCTATATTTTCTCAAACAAAACTGGTTTTCTGAACAGATTGGTTTGGAGGTTTTGGAGTGAACTCCTTGAGCTTGAGAGTCTAAGTATGTATTGAATCCTATCTGAATTATTTTTGTCTTGTCTGCAGTGTACCACAAGCAAGACATGGATTTTTAATAGAGAACACACAAAAGAAAAAATACCTTCATCCAGACATGTTCAACCAATCTTTTTGCCCTTCACAGAGATTTTAAAGCACGTCTATTCTATACTCGAACTTTTAAGTTAAGAGAGTTAGAAAACCATTTGCAAAGAAATGACTAGAGACAGGCTGGCATAGTCTCACTGGTGAATTTATTGTAGGATAGTCAAAATTTGTCTCCTACTAATGCTGAGCTTCAGTTGATTTTGCGGCCATTGTTTACAGCATTTTCACCAATTTTCAGAAAATTTGGAAATATCTGACCCAAAGTTAAATGTGGAAAATAGACCAAACATATGGCATGTATAACCAATTAATAATCATGCCAAAACTAATGTGCATACAGTATCCTTCAATAAGGCATTTATATTATAGTCATCAATTATTTTTAATGTAATAATAAATCAAACTTCAAAACTGAATCTGCACCAGGACCAAATTTTGGTTGAAGTCTACTTTGTACTTTCTGCTTTTACAATGTCACAGACATTAGAGCAGTGGTTCCCAAACCAAAGGTCACAACCCTATCCGGGTACTGTATTTTGGGCCGCAAAATGTATTGGTTGATCAAAAAAGTCTGGGAACAACTGCATTAGAGTATTACACCAGGACTGAGCTAGTTTTCCAAGTCATGCCGTTTATCCAAGTTATTGTTGTTGGAATTTTCAAACTTTTACTATATAAAACTATCAAACATTGCCTATTTTAAGGTCATCAAAATCTTCTTCATACCCCGAATAGGAAGCTGCTATAACCCCCAACAGTTTGATTTTGTCACATTTGTTTAAAAATCAGTGCCAGCCTGATACTCGAGCTCACAAACCCTCATATGCACATGAACTTTAAACCTATAGAATCTCGAAGTTAAAGAAAATTGTCATTTGAGCAATTTGAACACAAAATTCAATGACCAAATATTGTTACCGAATCATTATGAATTTTGAATCAATACTGTAATTAAGCAAATGCATCTTATTAGAACCAAATTAATATGATGTAAAAAGGTAGGAGTTTATCACTTTATTGGGAACTTTGTATCTGATTTTACATTGTTCCCAGAGTCTAGTGCTTTCGACAAGTTTACATGAATACATCTTTCTTTTATCTGACTATAGATTCACATTCCCTAGATTTTTGACAACTGAAAATGTTCACTTTTAGAATATAATGGAAGCCATTAATATGAATCAATGTAGAAAAAAGCCAAATTTTTATATTTAGACATTGGTCAGACCCAAGTGAAAATACATATAGTAAACAAATACAAGATTGAAGTCATTTTTTCTATTCTTGCTATTAAAAATCAACCCAGACAGAATACCAATCACAACTTGAATCTTATGCTCAAGGAGTACATTACAAGCCCATTTCAACCGATTTCAAATCAAGCATCAACATTTAACATGTATTATACAGTCGATTGTATAATGTTTCTGTACCTATCAGGCATTATAAAATGAAGATGAAATATGGACTTGGAAAAGAGGGTAGTTGTCAAAATAAAAAATTTCCAAGAAGCAAATGCATACCTACTTTGTGCTCTATCTGTAAACACAATAACCAAACCTTTGTAAAATCAAACAATTTAGAGACTGGTCCATACCAGCAACAGTGAAAATCTGACCAAATCCTTTATTACAATTTTCAAAATCAATGTTCATGTGTTTGCATGATGAAAAATATATTGCAAGACATCTTCATCAATCTAGAGCTCATCTAAGAGGGCTATATTTTCTCAAACAAAACTGGTTTTCTGAACAGATTGGTTTGGAGGTTTTGGAGTGAACTCCTTGAGCTTGAGAGTCTAAGTATGTATTGAATCCTATCTGAATTATTTTTGTCTTGTCTGCAGTGTACCACAAGCAAGACATGGATTTTTAATAGAGAACACACAAAAGAAAAAATACCTTCATCCAGACATGTTCAACCAATCTTTTTGCCCTTCACAGAGATTTTAAAGCACGTCTATTCTATACTCGAACTTTTAAGTTAAGAGAGTTCGAAAACCATTTG
This sequence comes from Margaritifera margaritifera, assembly GCA_029931535.1. NCBI lineage: Eukaryota > Metazoa > Mollusca > Bivalvia > Unionida > Margaritiferidae > Margaritifera > Margaritifera margaritifera. The sequence goes on from JAQPZY010000986.1 coordinate 859,360, forward strand.
CAAAGAAATGACTAGAGACAGGCTGGCATAGTCTCACTGGTGAATTTATTGTAGGATAGTCAAAATTTGTCTCCTACTAATGCTGAACTTCAGTTGCTTTTGCAGCCATTGTTTACAGCATTTTCACCAATTTTCAGAAAATTTGGAAATATCTGACCCAAAGTTAAATGTGGAAAATAGACCAAACATATGGCATGTATAACCAATTAATAATCGTGCCAAAACTAATGTGCATACAGTATCCTTCAATAAGGCATTTATATTATAGTCATCAATTATTTTTAATGTAATAATAAATCAAACTTCAAAAGTGAATCTGCACCAGGACCAAATTTTGGTTGAAGTCTACTTTGTACTTTCTGCTTTTACAATGTCACAGATATTAGAGCAGTGGTTCCCAAACCAAAGGTCACAACCCTATCCGGGTACTGTATTTTGGGCCGAAAAAGATTCATCAAAAAAGTTTGGGAACAACTGCATTAGAGTATTACATCAGGACTGATCTAGTTTTCCAAGTCATGCCGTTTATCCAAGTTATTGTTGTTGGAATTTTCAAACTTTTACTATATAAAACTATCAAACATTGCCTATTTTAAGGTCATCAAAATCTTCTTCATACCCCGAATAGGAAGCTGCTATAACCCCCAACAGTTTGATTTTGTCACATTTGTTTAAAAATCAGTGCCAGCCTGATACTCGAGCTCACAAACCCTCATATGCACATGAACTTTAAACCTGTAGTACCTCGAAGTTAAAGAAAATTGTCATTTGAGCAATTTGAACACAAAATTCAATGACCAAATATTGTTACCGAATCATTATGAATTTTGAATCAATACTGTAATTAAGCAAATGCATCTTATTAGAACCAAATTAATATGATGTAAAAAGGTAGGAGTTTATCACTTTATTGGGAACTTTGTATCTGATTTTACATTGTTCCCAGAGTCTAGTGCTTTGGACAAGTTTACATGAATACATCTTTCTTTTATCTGACTATAGATTCACATTCCCTAGATTTTTGACAACTGAAAATGTTCACTTTTAGAATATAATGGAAGCCAGTAATATGAATCAATGTAGAAAAAAGCCAAATTTTTTATATTTAGACATTGGTCAGACCCAAGTGAAAATACATATAGTAAACAAATACAAGATTGAAGTCATTTTTTCTATTCTTGCTATTAAAAATCAACCCAGACAGAATACCAATCACAACTTGAATCTTATGCTCAAGGAGTACATTACAAGCCCATTTCAACCGATTTCAAATCAAGCATCAACATTTAACATGTATTATACAGTCGATTGTATAATGTTTCTGTACCTATCAGGCATTATAAAATGAAGATGAAATATGGACTTGGAAAAGAGGGTAGTTGTCAAAATAAAAAATTTCCAAGAAGCAAATGCATACCTACTTTGTGCTCTATCTGTAAACACAATAACCAAACCTTTGTAAAATCAAACAATTTAGAGACTGGTCCATACCAACAACAGTGAAAATCTGACCAAATCCTTTATTACAATTTTCAAAATCAATGTTCATGTGTTTGCATGATGAAAAATATATTGCAAGACATCTTCATCAATCTAGAGCTCATCTAAGAGGGCTATATTTTCTCAAACAAAACTGGTTTTCTGAACAGATTGGTTTGGAGGTTTTGGAGTGAACTCCTTGAGCTTGAGAGTCTAAGTATGTATTGAATCCTATCTGAATTATTTTTGTCTTGTCTGCAGTGTACCACAAGCAAGACATGGATTTTTAATAGAGAACACACAAAAGAAAAAATACCTTCATCCAGACATGTTCAACCAATCTTTTTGCCCTTCACAGAGATTTTAAAGCACGTCTATTCTATACTCGAACTTTTAAGTTAAGAGAGTTCGAAAACCATTTGCAAAGAAATGACTAGAGACAGGCTGGCATAGTCTCACTGGTGAATTTATTGTAGGATAGTCAAAATTTGTCTCCTACTAATGCTGAGCTTCAGTTGATTTTGCGGCCATTGTTTACAGCATTTTCACCAATTTTCAGAAAATTTGGAAATATCTGACCCAAAGTTAAATGTGGAAAATAGACCAAACATATGGCATGTATAACCAATTAATAATCATGCCAAAACTAATGTGCATACAGTATCCTTCAATAAGGCATTTATATTATAGTCATCAATTATTTTTAATGTAATAATAAATCAAACTTCAAAAAGAGAATCTGCACCAGGACCAAATTTTGGTTGAAGTCTACTTTGTACTTTCTGCTTTTACAATGTCACAGACATTAGAGCAGTGGTTCCCAAACCCCAGGTCACAACCCTATACTGGTACTGCATTTTGGGCCGCAAAAGACTGATAAAAAAAAGTCTGGGTACAACTGCATTAGAGTATTACATCAGGACTGAGCTAGTTTTCCAAGTCCTGCCATTTATCCAAGTTATTGTTGTTGGAATTTTCAAACTTTTACTATATAAAACTATCAAACATTGCCTATTTTAAGGTCATCAAAATCTTTTTCATACCCCAAACAGGAAGCTGCTATAACCCCCAACAGTTTGATTTTGTCACATTTGTTTAAAAATCAGTGCCAGCCTGATACTCGAGCTCACAAACCCTCATATGCACATGAACTTTAAACCTGTAGTACCTCGAAGTTAAAGAAAATTGTCATTTGAGCTATTTGAACACAAAATTCAATGACCAAATATTGTTATCGAATCATTATGAATTTTGAATCAATACTGTAATTAAGCAAATGCATCTTATTAGAACCAAATTAATATGATGTAAAAAGGTAGGAGTTTATCACTTTATTGGGAACTTTGTATCTGATTTTACATTGTTCCCAGAGTCTAGTGCTTTGGACAAGTTTACATGAATGCATCTTTCTTTTATCTGACTATAGATTCACATTCCCTAGATTTTTGACAACTGAAAATGTTCACTTTTAGAATATAATGGAAGCCAGTAATATGAATCAATGTAGAAAAAAGCCAAATTTTTTATATTTAGACATTGGTCAGACCCAAGTGAAAATACATATAGTAAACAAATACAAGATTGAAGTCATTTTTTCTATTCTTGCTATTAAAAATCAACCCAGACAGAATACCAATCACAACTTGAATCTTATGCTCAAGGAGTACATTACAAGCCCATTTCAACCGATTTCAAATCAAGCATCAACATTTAACATGTATTATACAGTCGATTGTATAATGTTTCTGTACCTATCAGGCATTATAAAATGAAGATGAAATATGGACTTGGAAAAGAGGGTAGTTGTCAAAATAAAAAATTTCCAAGAAGCAAATGCATACCTACTTTGTGCAATATCTGTAAACACAATAACCAAACCTTTGTAAAATCAAACAATTTAGAGACTGGTCCATACCAACAACAGTGAAAATCTGACCAAATCCTTTATTACAATTTTCAAAATCAATGTTCATGTGTTTGCATGATGAAAAATATATTGCAAGACATCTTCATCAATCTAGAGCTCATCTAAGAGGGCTATATTTTCTCAAACAAAACTGGTTTTCTGAACAGATTGGTTTGGAGGTTTTGGAGTGAACTCCTTGAGCTTGAGAGTCTAAGTATGTATTGAATCCTATCTGAATTATTTTTGTCTTGTCTGCAGTGTACCACAAGCAAGACATGGATTTTTAATAGAGAACACACAAAAGAAAAAATACCTTCATCCAGACATGTTCAACCAATCTTTTTGCCCTTCACAGAGATTTTAAAGCACGTCTATTCTATACTCGAACTTTTAAGTTAAGAGAGTTCGAAAACCATTTGCAAAGAAATGACTAGAGACAGGCTGGCATAGTCTCACTGGTGAATTTATTGTAGGATAGTCACAATTTGTCTCTTACTAATGCTGAGCTTCAGTTCCTTTTGCGGCCATTGTTTACAGCATTTTCACCAATTTTCAGAAAATTTGGAAATATCTGACCCAAAGTTAAATGTGGAAAATAGACCAAACATATGGCATGTATAACCAATTAATAATCATGCCAAAACTAATGTGCATACAGTATCCTTCCATAAGGCATTTATATTATAGTCATCAATTATTTTTAATGTAATAATAAATCAAACTTCAAAAGTGAATCTGCACCAGGACCAAATTTTGGTTGAAGTCTACTTTGTACTTTCTGCTTTTACAATGTCACAGACATTAGAGCAGTGGTTCCCAAACCCCAGGTCACAACCCTATACTGGTACTGCATTTTGGGCCGCAAAAGACTGATAAAAAAAAGTCTGGGTACAACTGCATTAGAGTATTACATCAGGACTGAGCTAGTTTTCCAAGTCCTGCCATTTATCCAAGTTATTGTTGTTGGAATTTTCAAACTTTTACTATATAAAACTATCAAACATTGCCTATTTTAAAGTCATCAAAAACTTCTTCATACCCCGGATAAGAAGCTGCTATAACCCCCAACAGTTTGATTTTGTCACATTTGTTTAAAAATCAGTGCCAGCCTGATACTCGAGCTCACAAACCCTCATATGCACATGAACTTTAAACCTGTAGTACCTCGAAGTTAAAGAAAATTGTCATTTGAGCTATTTGAACACAAAATTCAATGACCAAATATTGTTATCGAATCATTATGAATTTTGAATCAATACTGTAATTAAGCAAATGCATCTTATTAGAACCAAATTAATATGATGTCAAAAGGTAGGAGTTTATCACTTTATTGGGAACTTTGTATCTGATTTTACATTGTTCCCAGAGTCTAGTGCTTTGGACAAGTTTACATGAATACATCTTTCTTTTATCTGACTATAGATTCACATTCCCTAGATTTTTGACAACTGAAAATGTTCACTTTTAGAATATAATGGAAGCCAGTAATATGAATCAATGTAGAAAAAAGCCAAATTTTTTATATTTAGACATTGGTCAGACCCAAGTGAAAATACATATAGTAAACAAATACAAGATTGAAGTCATTTTTTCTATTCTTGCTATTAAAAATCAACCCAGACAGAATACCAATCACAACTTGAATCTTATGCTCAAGGAGTACATTACAAGCCCATTTCAACCGATTTCAAATCAAGCATCAACATTTAACATGTATTATACAGTCGATTGTATAATGTTTCTGTACCTATCAGGCATTATAAAATGAAGATGAAATATGGACTTGGAAAAGAGGGTAGTTGTCAAAATAAAAAATTTCCAAGAAGCAAATGCATACCTACTTTGTGCAATATCTGTAAACACAATAACCAAACCTTTGTAAAATCAAACAATTTAGAGACTGGTCCATACCAGCAACAGTGAAAATCTGACCAAATCCTTTATTACAATTTTCAAAATCAATGTTCATGTGTTTGCATGATGAAAAATATATTGCAAGACATCTTCATCAATCTAGAGCTCATTTAATCCTATCTGAATTATTTTTGTCTTGTCTGCAGTATACCACAAGCAAGACATGGATTTTTAATAGAGAAAACACAAAAGAAAAAATACCTTCATCCAGACATGTTTAACCAATCTGTTACCCCTTCACAGTTCGAAAACCATTTGCAAAGAAGTCACTAGAGACTGGCTGGCATAGTCTCACTGGTGAATTTATTGTAGGATAGTCAAAATTTGTCTCCTACTACCGGTAATGCTGAACTTCAGTTTCTTTTGCAGCCATTGTTTACAGCATTTTCACCAATTTTCAGAAAATTTGGAAATATCTGACCCAAAGTTAAATGTGGAAAATAGACCAAACATATGGCATGTATAACCAATTAATAATCGTGCCAAAACTAATGTGCATACAGTATTTTTCAATAAGGCATTTATATTATAATAATTATTTTTAATATAATAATAAATAAAACTTCAAACTGAATCTGCACCAGGACCAAATTTTTTAATGCAGTTTACTGTAGTTTCTGCTTTTACAATGTCGCTGACATTAGAGTATATTACATCAGGACTGAGCTACTTATTTGAGTCATGCAGTGTATTAGAGTGATTGATGTTGTAGTTGTCAAACTTTTACTATATAAAACTATTAAACAGTCTATTTTGAAGGAAAAAAATGGATTGAAAAAGTCATCAAAATCTTCTTCATACCCCGAAAATGAAGCTGCAATGACCCCCCAACAGTTTGATTTTGTCAGATTTTGTTTTTAAATCAGAGTGCCAGCCTGATGCTCAAGCTCCAAAATGTCAAGATTCATATGCACATGAACTCTAAGCCTGTAGTACCGAGTTAAAGAATATTGACATTTGTAAAATTTGAGCACAAAATTCATTGACCAAATATTGTTACCCAATAATTATGAATTTTGAATTAATAGTGTAATTAGGCAAATCAAAAAATCAAAACAACATAAAAATAGTGTAATTAAGCAAATGTCACAAATAACAACAAAATCAACACAATGTAAAAATGTATAGAGTTTATCACTTTATTGTGAACTTTATCCTTGTCCAATTCAATCACAAATCTAATTTTAAATTGTTCCCAGAGTGTAAGGCTTTGGACAAGTTTCCATGAATACATCTTTCTTTGATCTGACTATAGATTCACATTGCTCAGATATTTTCCAAGAAACTAAAAATGTCCACTTTTAAAATATAATTGAAGCCAATAATATGAATCAATGTAGAAAAAAGACAATTTTTGTATATTTAGATATTGGTCTGACCCAAGTGAAAATACATGTACTAGACAAATACAAGATTGAAGAAAATTTTTTCCATTCTTGCTATTAAAAATTAACCCAGGGTATCAATCACAACTTTCATCTTATGCTCAAAGAATACATTACAAGTCCATTTCAACAAATTTCAAATCAAACATCAATATTTAAAATGTATTATAGAGTTGATTGTACTATATTTCTGTACCTATCATGCATTACAAAATTACGATGTAATATGGACTGGGAAAAGAGGATAGTTGTCAAAATATTCTAAAAATTTTCCAACAAACATAATGCATACCTACTTTGTGCTCTATCTGTAAGCACCATAACCAAACATTTGTAAAATTGATCAATTTAGAGACTGGTCCATACCAGTAACAGTGACAATATGACCAAATTCATTATTACAATTCTGAAAATCCATGTTCATGTGTTGGCAAGGCAAAGTCTCATTCATGAATTTACTTCAGGATGATTGGATATAATTTTTCTCCTACTAATGCGAAATTTCAGTTTCTTTTGTGGGCTTTATAATGGCATTTTCACTAATTTTCAGAAAATTTGGAAATATCTGACCAAAGTTAAATGTTGAAAAAAGACCAAAATTATGGCATGTCTCCTGGCATTTCTGTTGACCTCTTGGTTGATCTTGACATATGTGAACAAACCTAAAACTGGACATCTCAAACCAGCATAATGTGACAGAACCAGGACATCAAGACAATAGATTTACCAATTTTGATTAGCAGATTGGCTTCTAAACCAGCAGAATTTTTTATCTACATAAATTTTATATGTTTTATGGGGATTGAAAAGTAAACCAGTGTATGGTTTGCCATAATATGTATTCTCATTATACTATAATAAAACAGCAAGTTTTGAACATGAATCCGATTCTGATGGAAAATGTTACAAAAATAATTAATACAAGACAGTATATTGTCAATGAAATGAAAAAGCAAGAATTGTATATCTCACAGTTCACTGCAAAGATTTTTTATAAAATCCACAAGCATTTTTTATTTCCCTCACAAGATCACTGACTGATGACCACTAATGACACTGTGTTTATCAAGTTTCACACTTAACAGGCTATCAATAGTTTTCTGATCCAGAATTCCCCTTGAATCACTTTGCACTTTGTGAAGAATGGAGAACGTCCTCTCTGTATTAGCATTCGAAAGTGACAATAATAAAACAAACCATGCTCAATCTGCAAAGAAGTTCAAACTTCAGTTTTTCTGTGGCTGGGTTTTTAATCCTGCTGATTGCTCTCCAATACTCCTCCAAGCTAAATTCACCCCAAGCAGGAAGCTTCTCAGTTCGACTTAATATGTATTCCTCAGCTTCATATTTCTTAGCTGGTGTTTTTATTGCTTTGGGAGAAAGTACACATTTCACCATTTTGACATGAAGTGAACTAAAAAATATATGAACTTCCCTTAAATATTCTTCTAAAAACTTCTTGAAGACAATAATTAAACAATAAAACAATCAAAATACTTAAATGTTTCTGCTGAAATCATTTTTTGCTTGGTCTCTCCTTTTATCTCACCTCCACCAAAGGTCAGCTGATCTTTATTTGAAGACTCAAAAGCCATCCTGTACCACTTTTTATCCCTTTCTTATAACACCTCATAAAACATCCCCCATCTGGCTTTAAACTGTCCAGATTACAACAATAATGAAATCAATGGTGTACACATGTTAGCCTTCTTAATCTGTTCACTCAGCCACACATAATTGCACCGTTCATTGTGCTGTAACATTTACAGTCCCCCCAATACAATGGTGCCCACTGGTTTCTATAAGGAGTGGATAGAATGCATAAAAATACCAGGCTTATTATACCTTTTTTTAAAGTGGTAGATTTTAACTATAAAATGTATGTGAGTAGGCAACCTTTAAAATGGTATTTATTTCCAACCACCAGTAGAATCACAGGTATGTACCAGATTAAATGTGGAAAAATATACAGCCCTAACCAATCTAGAATGGCCATCGCATTGAATATGACAAACAAAATATGCCATCAGTTTAATGCCTTGTACATATTCTATAGTAGCAGTAGATCAATTATCTAGTTTTTAGCATTGTTGTCTAAAGACACCACAACTAGTGTAAATTGTACAACATATACATGTAATTGCAGAAGGCCTCATGGAAGATTGGTCAGTTGACCAAATTTATGAGCTTCTTCTTTAAATCGTCATGATGATGATGATCATTATTATTATTATTAATCAGAAACTTTATCTAATCTAAAAGACCTACTGTAAAGCCCTAACTAAGATAGCTAAGTAGTCACCACTATTCACAAACCTAAGCGCAAACGGTAAGAAAGACCAAATCATGCACCAGAGTTGTCCGCAAATAAAAATGCAAAATCATGAATCAAACAAATAAACAGTATCCAGAGATTTCCTAATTTACTTGTAAGCTGTATCTTGTCTCTACCTAAGTCTGGATTTCCTTACTGTAATTATAAATATTTGATGGATACTGCAGGCCAATACCTAACTCCAACCTCACCCCACTGCCTCCCAGAACATTACCTCCACCCAGGAGTAACGTTTATAGCCATTTTACCCAAAATCCTCAATTTGAATGTCCCTACATTAACCTTAAAATTAACACCCCAGGCATTCCCAAATAACAAATGTTTAATGGGTACTGTAATCCTCTAGCACCCACCTATAACCATACCCACTGCCTCCCAGAACATTTCTTCTGTCCATGAGTAACCCTTACCCTCATTTTTACCCCAACTCCCATATATTGTATAGACATTACCTTCAAATTAACACTTCAGGCAGTCACAAATGCCACATGTTTAATGGGCACTGCAATCCCCTAGTACCCACCTATAACCCCACCCACTGCCTCCCAGAACATTCCCTTCACTCACGAGTAACCCTTACCCCCATTTTACCCAAACTCCCCAATTTTTTTATATCTACATTTACCTTCAAATTAACCCCCCGGAGAGTACCAAATGCCAAATGTTTAATGGGTACTGCATTCCCCTACCCATCTCTAACCCGCCCCCCTAACCTGCTATGGACACCTCCCACTATACCCATCTAATATGTCAATTAATGGTTTGTAACCTGGGCATCAGTCATATTCAAACACCATCAGTTTCCTTTTTATGTTATCTGTGCCAGCTAGTTTGCACATTGCTTTCCCCCAGTGTTATCCATCAGTTTGTTTTTAGTGCAAACATTGCACCAGTTATTGAAGGACTTTTTCAAACATTGTCAGATGGTATCATGTCTTTGACAACTGAAAGTGCATGCAATGAAGATGTCAGCTGTAACAAATAACAGAAATACTGGACAATTCTTACTTAGCTAATATTGAAGAGCATAAAATGCTATTCCAGGCAGCTGAGCAAAAAAAAAACTTTACTTTGTATTATTTTAGACTAACATTGACTTGTCACAAGCTGGAAACAACTTTGTCTCGAAAGATTTCCCACTGGCTGAATTAGATTTCAATCTTTGACTCGACGTTTTGAAAACCTGGGCTCTTCATCAGTAAAGGAGGACTGGCCTTCACTCTAATAAAGCTGTTCGAGCTATAAATGTGCATCGCCAACTGCAATGCAATGCACGTCCACTGTTTTGGACCACCACCACCACCCACCCACCCTCTTTCCTACAAATTCATTAAATTGAAGGAAACTGGAGTGAATTTGTGCAACAATGATTACATGTGTGAAGCCTTGAAGGATCAGAGCAGTTTGGGTTCAACTTCCCACAACTGTACATTGTTTTAACGAATTTCTGTTTTGGATTTGTTGAAACAAGGATTTTAACTTTTATTGATCAAAAGTATAAAAGATTTGGAATTTATGTTTGTTTCAGAGAATTTAGACGGTTTATTTCATTTGCTGACAATTTTAAGCATTTCTTTATCAGATATTTCTCACACTGGACTCATTGCATGCACAAGTACCACTGATTTTTTTCAGTTATTCACACTTCTTGTAGTTTTATTCCTAATCTTTAGTTCTTAATTTAAACATATTATAAATGCAACTGAAATGTTGCTTCGCTTTGTTCACAGATATAACAATTTATGTAAATGGAGTCTCATGTATTCATTTTAGGAGACCTGAATGCATGTTTGGTAATTCATTTTTTAGTTCATAGATTGTGATTTTTAAAACAATGATACAAGTTTTTGAATACAAAGTTATCATGAAAAGATACCAAATTCATCGATTTTCTCACCAGTCTTAGGTTATTTAATGCATCTGCTACTCTATCTCTCTCTCTCTCTAAATGTATTTACCCCAACATATACACGTAATTGTTGAAGGCCTCATGGAAGATTGGTCTGTTGACCATATGAGCTTCTTCTTTATATAAAGAAAGTATTATGATTATTATTATTCCTTTTAATCAGTTATTACAAGGGTGATGCTAGGATTAAGGTTAACTGTTTTCCATCCTTGAAAGTTGTTTACATTTTATCTTCTGGGTGAATTACTGCTTTAGTGTTCATCTGTACTCTCTCATCCCTCCCATCTGTATTTAGTGTTGCTGACCTTGCCAATGTGTATTTAGTGTCGCTGACTTGCCAATGTGAAAGTACAAGGGCACTCTATTAAACAACTGGCACTGAGGGTGGAGCGAAGTAGCTGTATTCTGATTTTCAAAACCTGCAAGTTTGAGTACAATTTTAGGATTCATTGCCGATGTTATTCCGAATTAGGTGATTTAAAGAAGTTTCATATTCACAAAAAAATTCAGTAGCCAGTAATACAATTAAAATTATAATCTTCCCAAACATTTTGTACAGTAAATTAACCTCTTCATTGTTAATAGTGTGCATTGGTGCACCTAGAAATTCAATGCTCATTGGAAATTACCTAGGTAAACTACATCGCATTATATCCTTGCTTACCAATAAAGAACACTTCCATGATATTGTTTTAGTGTTTTCTTTTACAAATAAAGAACACTTTCATGATAATGTTTTAGTGTTTTCTTTTACAGATAAAGAATTCTGCTTGCATTTTTGGTGTTTTTTGGTTTGCTTATAAACTATGTTCATCTCATACATGAACTGCCATCTGACAAGTGAGAACTGGCCCTAATTATATAACTACCATATTTTAATTTCCATAAACTCTAGGCATCATGTACATGTACTGCCATTTCGGACAAGTGAGAACTGGCCCTAATTATATAATTACGATATTTTAATTTCTGTAAATGCTGGGAAAGTCCACAAACCATGACAGATATCATGTTACTTAAGGTGTTTACAGTCAAGTATTATTAAAATCAATTTATTCAAGTGCATCAAGTCTCAATCATCACTAGAAATTTGTTTATGAGCATGACCCAGATTATAATAATGCATGAACACTGCTGATTGGAGCCAGTTCTAATATCGCTATTGTTCAAAATATAAGGATTGTCTTTGACAACAGAACGTATCACCAAAATGATACACATATATTCATATTATCTAACCTCTGAAAATCTTAAATATAATTCATATTTTCCAGTTGAAAAATGCTTGAAGTGATCACAACACTATAATTCCAAATATAACAATGATTGCCTTAAATGTAACTGAGCCAAATCACTTAGACTGGTTCAGGAATTTAAGTACAGAACACCATTGCTTGTGATGATACTCTAGGCGGAAAGACCAAACAAACTATCTGCTGCTGAATAAAACGGGTAACAAGAAATGGAGATGTTGGAATTTTAATATAATCCCTGGAGTGGGACCATGGGCTGTATTTTAGTATTTAAAGTTACAGGTGGAGATCTGAAAGTTGGTATGTGTCATCATCAAGGCCAGGGCTATAACATATGTTTTGGGTTACACACCCTGGTCTTGCCCAAAGGTGAGCCTATGGGGATGCTGCCCCTAGGTCACATTTTGGAAACTCTTGAGATCCCCACCCATTAATCATATATAGGACTGAAGGACACAAGATGAATTCAGACATACTGGTATATCCAATACAGACTATGGGTCATGCCTCTAAGATTGGGGACTTTCTCCTGGGTCATACCTTGAAAACAGTAGAGATCCCACCTACTAACCATATATTGGTTGAAGGACACCAGATGAAATCATGCTCATTTCCAGTGCAGATCCTTGGGAAGGGGACTTGCACTGGGGCATAACTTTGAAACTGCGGACATCCCCAGCCTATAACTATATATAGGTTCGAAGGGCAAGAGGAGATAAAATTGGACACATATCTAGCACAGACCCTGGGTTGTGTCCCTTGAGTTGGAACTTTACTCTGACTCACAACTAGGAAACTGTTCAAGTCCCCACCCAACAACTATATATGCACTTGCACATCCAACACATCCTGGGTCATGTCCCTGTAGTATTAGGGACTTGTCCTTGGCTCGCAACTTGGAAACTATCAAGATTCGCACCATATAACCATATATACACTAACTGGATATGAAAAGAGAAATACACATTTACAGCATTGAAACATTTGCGCCTGGATCAGGACCTATCCCTGGTGGCATATATTCTAAGCATGGTGATATGCAATGCCATCTTATTTACCTAACTCTGTTTTTTTTTCCTTTCTATATCTCATTTTGGATTACACTGAATTTTATGTTTACCCAAGAAATCATTGTTACGACTCTATGGTCTTAAAAAAATGTAACATAAAGAAAGTGAAACCAACAAATCAAGTAAAAATCAACAAGCAATTTATTTCAATACAAATAAAATGAAAATTCAGAAAACACTTACATTAACATGAATTAAAATCCAAATAATCCAATAACCCTAAGTGTCCTAATCACAAGTTCTAAATATAGAATGTTCCGAATGAATGACTATCCTTGAATGTGTTGATGTGCCAATAGTCTTTAATGTCCTGATGTGCCAGTGGTCTTTAATATGATGTGCCAAAATGAAGTTCTCCAGAATATCTTTTGAATAAGTTTACATAAATACCCAAATCGTCAATTCAAAATCCAAAAGTCTATGAGCACTTTTATAATCCAATGAATATTTTAAATAATTCCTCTCTCTGAATTGGATTGTTCACAACTGTAATGGCTCTTTAAAGACTGATGTTAAGGTCGAAAATTGAAAAACTGTCTACTAAACATGGTGTATATAAAGATAGGTCACATGACAATGTTTTAGAATATTATGGTGTATGTGACTCCTAACATACAACTCTAAGGGAAATTCTGGTTTTATCTGTAAACAAAATCAACCTTGACCTCAAACTGAATCAACAACTTGTTTACCAAAACCGTCCTTGAACTCAAATACTAAGTGAACAACCTAATTCAAGGACAATAGCTAACATATCAACATTATACTTAACATTAAGGTTTAAGCAAATATTAAAGTCAAGAAACATTTATAGTTTTTATATAAACATCATCCAGTGTGACAACTATACAAATAACACTGCCCATATGCTCTTGAAGAAAACGTGGAATCAGTCTGTATACCAGTAGATACTTGTGTAATTTTGTACAAAATCAAAATCTTCCAATATTATTCTGCTTGGAAGAGTTTAATGAAACCAGCCAATTGGATGATATTTGTAAATTTACACATCGTAACTAGTACATGTGTTGCCACCTTTCTTAAAGGCAAAGTTTACAGATGAAGGTTACATTTACTTTTAGTGTACGGTTTTCAATCTGAAAGGATAGATTTAGTGGGAGGAAAATTAGTAAACTTTTACATATATGCAAGACAAAGAGTGTCAAATTTACCACTTTCATGGTTTTCATTTCAGTGAAAGGTGGACATTACTATATTTGTTTGGAGATGTAACTCACAAACTTTTAAATAAAGTAATAAACCGAAAGCTTGGTATAGCTACACCTCAGAACTTGATGTCGTCACTTAGCACTTTTATGGCATCTTTACAGCCAGGTATCAAATCATTATCATTTTTTGTGTCCAAACTGTTACCCAGAAGCAATCAAGTTATTACAGATAATGTGAAGAAATGTTTCACCCTGTCAAATCATAGCTTGGGGGTGTATCTTGTACCAATCATGTGTATCAACAGCATGGTCCAATCAGGAAGATCAAAGTCACATGCAAAGCTTAATTACTTGTTGTATTAGGACTGTAACACTAAAACCATTGAAGGTACTACTCCTGAATGTGTCATTATTTGTCATAGTATTTCATCATGGTTAAATCATAGATCAACATTTTCACTTTTAGAAAGTTAGTAAATCTTGCTTGCCTGAACTTTTCCCTTAATTATTCCATTCATATCTGTTACATGTGTTGCTAGATCACAACCACACTTTTACTATTTTCCTTACCAGAAGACATGTTAATCATACAAACGCTTGGCATTACTTTTAAGTGCATTTAATCATAGTAAATCAGGGTCCAAGTTGGACCCTAATATCTGGATTAATTTACCTCTCCAGCCAGAATCATACCTGCCAACCCCTACAGAGATACAAACGTAACCGAAGTGGCAAAAAAGCATAATCTGAGCATAAAAGTGTAATCTATATATTACATGCCATTATTACAATAAACTGAATGATTGTAAAGTCAAGTCCACAAATCATGCAATAAGCATGACAACATGCTCAACCCGAGTGCTGTATTACATCACTCATATTCATTTTAAATTTGTAAAGCACTATTGATTTGAAGAAACTGGTCTTTTTTCTTGGAAATGTGTCATATACAGCTGCTATAAATAGAAAACAAGTACAAGTCGGTCTACAATTGACAAATGTACTCTTGCGCTATTCTTAATTAGCACTCTTCTTTTAGAATATTCTAAAATTTATGATATATTTGATTAAAGAGGTGATAACAAAAATTAAAAACGCAACTTATTATTGCTTTATTTTTATCTTTTAATGTACCAAAAAAGCGTATTCAACATACAGGCAAGCGTAAGACATAATTAGGTGAAAAAAAGTGTAATGATTACACCAAAAGTGTAATGGTTGGCATGTATGTATGGTGTCTGCGCTCAAATTATAACACCTTTTAAGCTATTTACTACCAAAAATACATGTCAAGTGTATATGGGAAATCAGTTGTGTCACATATCAAAACTAGGTTGTTGAGACCTACATTCTGTGGTTAGTTTGCCACTCTCAAAGTGCACCTGGAACTAGCAAATGTTTTCAGACTACTACTTAACTGTTAAGGTTCTAAAACCCACAGGACTAGTGGCTACATCCGATTTTTTAGATATTTTCTTTTTCATTGGGACACCCCCACCCCCTGGAAGTTTGTACCCCCTTCCAATTTGAAATACAAAAAGCCTGTAGGATGTAATAAAATGCACAAAACTAGTCAATTCATTCATTAATTTATCATTTCTAACCCTATTATTGGCAGAGGGTCCCTAACACTGTCATCTCCTTTGTGTTTCTTCCATTCCATGGTCATGATGCCGTATTCATGTAGATTGGGCTTATTATGTAGTGCACACATCTTCTCCGCAATGGACATACCATGGAATGCCTCTGATTGGATCGCTTGTGTTGTTTCGTGTTTATTCCATTCCATGGACAGGAATGCATATTCATGTAGATAGAGCCTGTTCAGTAGTGGGCACATCTCTGCAATGGATATTGTTCTGAAATCCTTTAAATTGGATCACTTTTGTGTTTATTCTGTTCTATGGTCAGGAGTCCCTAACAGGTTAGACACAAGGTTAATAATATTGGATTAATGATAATCAATCGCAATGATTTAAACTCAGATTAACATAAAATATGGACAAGTTTGTCATCAGGGGTGGCCAACCACTAGAAAGCTGACATACAAAAAGACTGTGTCAAAAAAAAGGGAATTGTTCGATTATCTTTTATTTGCTGATCCTAATTAAATAGATTAAAAAAGTGTGTAAACTTGTCTCACACTTTCCATTACTTGGACTGATGACGATTTACAAGCAATATGTGCAATTAGGACTATATATAGATATCTTGGGGGCAACAGTAATTTATCAGATAACCTGATAAACCAGAAAATTGTTCTCTGCCTTTGTTTTCTTCTGATATGACTGGTGGTGTACAGCAACTGTATTATGCAGAATTCAGGTTGGACAGATCTGTTATAAATACATATTGTCAGGCTGCTCACTACTAATAAATGAATTTCAACTGACCTTTGTATCCAGATAGCAAGTATGATCTCTCTTCTATTGATCCATGGCCTTAAATACTTTAGAACACTCACTTTTTATTAGCAATGCCCGTCGGAACACTTGGGTATTCAGCATATGTTGACCATGGATTTGAACTGCTCACATGTGTGGAAGCAGAATCACCCCATGGTAAGAGCAACACACTCACACCGGGAACCAAACACTTAGGCTGGAGCTACAGGAATGTTGTGCTGTTAGAAATTTGAGAGAGAATTAATAAATAATATAATCCGGAAATTGCATTGAGCTGTAACAAGTTAAAAAGGATAGAAATTATGCTACACAATAGTAATAATTATAGTACAGTAGTTGCAGCAGTAGTATTTTCAATGGTATTTATGAATATCAGAATACATGCATGCATATATTTGCCTGTTAATACCTTATATTTTATATGGACTTGGGAATTTGCTGTAACTTTATTCCCATGTTTGTCAATCTTTTTTACACAATTTATTTACATGAGCAGTGTACTTGTCCATAAATCTTTAGTTCTGACTCTATCCTGAAATTTTGAAAAGCACTATGATATCTTGCTGGGATAACCATGGATTTTCAAAAAAATTTCGTACCCTGTGAACAGCAAATTACTAGTATACTTGGGTACCACTTCATTTTTTTAATGGTGTCTATCAAACATAACCCAGCACTGGGATGGATCCAGAAATATTGTGCATGTGCATGCGGGGAGAACAAACAAGTAGATAGGTCTGTGGGAAGGAACCCCTGGTGGGGGCCCAGAAGGCAAAGGCAGCTCCTACATTTAAAGGAAGCTCCTACATTTTAAGGGCTGTTGGTAATGTGAACAGGCCCATAGGATGAGTGGGTGTATTATAGGGGTGAAACGATTCATTGATATATTGATGCATCGATACTTTTGCTATATCGATACACGTATCGATACAAGAGGTGAAGAATCAATACAAAATTATATCTACCCTATATAAGTTACTTTAATCTTCAGCAGTCATTAATAATTATTAATCGTTTGCCTTCTTATTCTTTAAAATGAGAATCGATAATGTATCGTATCGTAGGCTGTATATCGTGAATCGTGTTGATACGCGGCACAGGTGTATCGTTTCACCCCTAATGTGTTATAGCCAAATATCATGTACAGAACACAGCAAGTAGAAAATCCAACATTATTCACTTAAAAAACTGTCACTGGAATGTGCAAGTACAACCTGTTTTACGAAAAAGGTATTTATATGAGCTAAGATAATCAATATATTGTATAGCATACACAACAGATAAGCACAGTTATAATGAAGCTATTGTATTGTAATTATCGTATTGCAAACAGATCAAACAAGATGCAATGAGTGTTACATTTTGCATACACATGGGGCCTTAAGTACACTGCACATGGCAAATAACTGATGCAATAATGTAATGAAGGCCGCCATATTGTTCTTCCTGTTAACAATCCCCTGACCGAGTCATTTGTAACCTGGTGGCTATCAAAATTTCCATGTAGAAAGTACAATTGTGGTTGATACTGTTCATAGAGAAGAAAATTCCACAACATTTGTGAAATACAGTACAACTTACAAGATTTTTTAAAATTCCCTATGCTTCACGGTGGGCGTAGAGAGAGTGGAGAGGATTAAAAAAAAACAGCTCTCCACACACCCTGAAGGAGTTGCCGTGGCGTATATTGTTAGAATAGCTCTGCACACCACACTTTCTCACATTTGATAACCACCGCAGAGTGGATGTGGTCTCAATAAAATGAGTGGTTCACTGTTTATGACCCCTGCAAGCATGCTCTAAAGAGGTTGAGAGAAAGAAAGAGAGGCACCAATTTATGTAAATCAATATTTCTTTCAGGTGTAGTTTGCTTACCTTTTTATACTGATTAAACGTGATCATTTATTTAATGCTAAACATTTGCTAGTTCTAACGAAGATAATGTATGATACATAATGCCATATCAAATTTTTTATAATATTAACATAATGACAATGCCACAGAAACTGTACTGATACTACATTTTGAGCAATGAATCTAATTTTTTTCTTGAATACTACACTACTGTAATCTACAGATTCATTCATGTCCTTATTTCCATTGCAGTTCGCACAACACACCTTTTAACAATTACATGAAAGTCTGTGATATTGTACTCCCTGCAGTGAAAAGAACAATAAACATGAAAATATTAATAACAAAATCACATTCATACCAGACTGAAGTGAAACAAAATCGCAAAAGTTTCAATGGTTACCCCATGCATGAGTGCTCTTTAACACAATGTATTATTTCTTCTGACATCTGATTACAGCATTATAGAGGGGTAATTAAAACTTAAGAAAGCATAGTACTAGTGGTTGCTGCATGAACATACAAAAACAAAAAGAATTGCTAAAAGCCAACTAACCATGTACTGTTCCAGAAATATAAGGACAATGAAGTCAAATTCATTCTCATACTGAATTTCTATATATTGTGAAAAAAAGAAGATGCATTCAATATGCACTTAATAACAGATCTGTGTACATGGGCGGGGGCACTACATACATGTATGTTAGTCTCAGATATACATGCCATAGAGAGAGAGAGAGAGAGAGAGAGAGAGAGAGCATTATTAAGATTTTAAGACCTACTGCACTCGATCATTCAGCTCCCTTTCTGTATAACCACCCTATATCAAAATTAATTCCTGCCTTTACAATTCAGCAGTGGAACACATTACCAACAGAAATTATAAGTAACCCATCTATACAAAATCTCACAACTTACTCTGGGCTGATCAAATTTCTTTAGACCTACATCCCCATATTATTCATTTTCGAAGTCAGACAAGTAAAATTTTGCAAGATGCTGTTCCGCGACAAGTGCTTATTTCCTACTTTAAAACCAGTCTGGCAAGTGTTGATTTACATGCTTTATCTGGCCATTTATACCCACCACCACCACCACCCACCCCAGGCATACTGAATGCTTGAATCAACCTCTCCATTTATTCGTTCATATCCTGCGATACTACAGCAAGTTGTCATCGATAACTGTCGCATGTCTGCACATTCTATTACCACTTGAATGCACATCAAGCTAAGCAACCAAATTATCGGCCAATCAAAATACTTGAAGACAAATCCAATATGGTTAATTAGCTTTTTAAATGGCTTTTATTTTGTTTACTTGACCCAGATACAAGTGGATCACCCTTTGATTTAAAGTCAACGATTCAATGCAATCAAATTAATGAAAGGCACTTTGCCGACATTAGTGTCGATTTCCTTTATGAACTCATTAAATCACAGTGACGATTCTTTAATTTTTAATTGATTATACAGAGGATCAGCTTCCATGCAAGATATTCCATTTGAAGCAAAGCAATTACGCTAATTAACCCTTTGCATACTGAAGCCCAATCAGGCAGTTGTGTAGAACTGGAAATTTTTTCAGTCAGTGGTGTAGCAGCATGAGAGAATGCAGTGACGTTGGTCAATCTGGCTTTACAGGGCAATTTTTTAAAATTATTTTTCAATATTGTATACGATTTTTAAAAACATAAAAGTTTCCTTACGGTCATATATTTTTTGACTGACAATTTTCAGACGTAAAACTTCAGTTAATAGTAAAGTTATGTAAGCAAAAAAACATGCTTTACATTTTTTCTTATAACTTGCTTTCAATGCAATTTTCCGATCTGCAATATTCATTTTACCTCCTATATGTAAATGTATGAAATGAGGAGAATTTTATGCCATTTAAGAAGGTGAAAAATAATAAAAATCCATCAAGAATATCGAAAGTTATTATACTTTTATTAAATTTACTCAAATGAGAATTGGAGAACAAACAGAAAAACTTACTGATAAGTTGACAAAGCTTTTCATTTTGGTTCTTCAGTGTTTTTATTTCACAATAAATTTTAATGTAATAATATCAGAGTTCTGTTGGGTGTATTTTGGTCCATTTCCAGGGATGCAGTAAAATTTCATAATATTATGCACACACCCAATATCAGTATATATGTGTGAACTTTATGAGAAGTGAAGTTCTCAAAATGTCCAGTTAGCTTGAAAAGCATCCACGTCTTCATCATCGTCAATATCCGATTAAAAAATACCAATTAACTATTTATCATCTGCTCAGTTCATTTGATGCAACCAAGATCACGATCCCACGATCCCCACTGCCTAAAATATAAATTTTCCCCACAAAATTGTCTATTTTTTCATCAAAATCGGTATCAACATCACTGTCACTTCAGTACTGTCCACTATTTTGAATTACACACGTTAAAGTTCAGTTTTGAAAGCAAGTTTTCTACCAACCAGTTATCATCATCTCTGTTCATTTCGTCAAAGTCAAGCTCACGATCTGCACTGCCCAAAACATAAATTTTCTCCATAAAATGATCTATATTTTCATCAAAATAGGCATCCCCATCACTGCCGTAACATACTGTTTCAGCGCTGTCCACCATGTTGATCTCCACACATTAAAAGTCTTCTTTGAAATCAAATTTCAAATAACCAGTTATCATCAGCTCTGTTCATTTTGAAGAAGTAAAGATGGCGATCCCCACTGCCTAGAATGTCAATTTTCCACACGAATGGTCTTTATTTTCAACTAATTCAGCAAGCACATAACTGTTTTCACTTTCCTCTTCAGAATATGACTGCCATTTTTTATCTACGCACGTTAAAACTCGATTTTGAAATCGAATTTTTGCCAGTTTTGGTGTCTTTTAAACACAATCTGGTAATGTTTGGTGTACCTTCTACCTTTATTTCCTTCTTTTCAAAAGACTACACGTAAATTGATGACGTATTATACAGTTAAAATTACGTTTCTGCAAAGTTGGTAACGGAATATAGTGAACATATGATCAGAGTCGTATCCTGCTGGCAAAGGTAAAGTATGACTGGAGTCGTATCCCGCTGCAAAAGTGTTTAAGGACTTGTCTGTGTTTTATATTTAAACCGCAAAATGCATGTTATAACAACTTTAGAAGTAGTTGCCAAGTGAGATCATCTTTATTATATGGATAAAATGAGTTTGCTTAATTATTTTTTGCGAGGAAGGTTCTAGGGAAAATTCAGAGAAGGAACATCCACATGAATATGGAGAGATAAAATGAAAGACTGCCACCAAATCAGAGGTAACCATTTGTCCAAAGAGACATAAGCTAGTTTCCATGGTAGCAAAACATGTCAAATACGACACTACTGAGACAGAAATGGAACGAAAGATAGTTTGCAGTTACCACAAACAATATCCCAAACTGGCACAGGTTTGAAATTCAACTAGTTTTTGTCAATGGAACTGACAAATTCAGGACTGAACCAATCAAGTTTCATTACAGCTATGGACCTCTCAAGGCCTGACGGCACAGTATAAGCCCGACACTGTCCAGCATATGCAGAAAATCCTGAAGTCAAAATTTGCCAACACTCCACAGGGAATGTACATTTTAAAACTAAATGTGAACGAATTGAAAAACAAAATGGTGGTTCTCTTTAATGCAGCCTACACCCTACCCATTTTGGAAAACCACTCTGATATGAAAATGCTCTGTGCACTCCAGAAGAACGGTGTTGAACTTGGTGTTCATTACAATATTTGCTTGACATTCGAGTACAGTTTGCAGTGTTTGTTATGTGCATTGAAAGAATGTACTGTACCAAATAAATTGCATCTGCATTAAATGAAAATAATACATACAAGTTCATCTCCTACCGAAAATATTTAAGTAATTATACTTCATCACTTTTACCCATCAATTTGGCAATATTAAACTTAGATGACCAAACCAGCAATCCCAAGTATATTTGTTAAGCTGTTGGTTATAGAAAGCAGTCTACATAAAAACAGTAGGTCTACGGTAAAGTAAACACGTCAAGTTCCTGAGAAAATGTGTCGCATGGACATGAATATATGGATCAAAAGTGCTAAACAGGCCGGACTAGTAGAAGTTGTATACTAGATTGTACTGTGTATATTTTTAAAAGTGACTGGGGAAATGAAAAAATAAATCACTGCTTTTGTCACATTTATTTATTATAATAATTGAATGAAACCCGCTAATGCCTATGTGTGATTTCTTTTTCCTTTGTTTAAAAGCAGAATCTCAAACTATCTCTCTCTCATTAAAATTGCTATAATTAAACTGTATATTTTGTGAAGCACCTAAATAGTCTCAGGATTCTTTGTTCAGAAATGTATCATTCACCTCTCACAATACATGTATGTGAATGCATTTTAGTGGGCAAGTCTTTCGATATTAAACGGCATTGTGTACAACTTAAAAACAGCATTCTGCATTGTGTACTGTAGCTGAGCTGACAGGCAAGTTCCACGCGATGTAGTGCAGATGGGATAAAAAAAAATATAAACAATTAGCACAGAATCGGCAAGGGAGCAGATTCCAAACCGCACAAGTTATAGTCGCAATGTCAATTTGCAGAAGGGGAGTGAGTGTTTTCAATAATTTCCTTTTTTACTGACAGCAACAAGTGCCTGTGACCATGGCAGTTGTTTTGCATCTGCAGGAAATACAATGTGAAGGATTTGGTTGTTAATCATCTCTGCTCCCCCACTCAGACTTGTTCTAGATGACAAGATTTACCTTGCACAAGGAAATTGCACTGCTTCTTCTGTTTTGAAGATAACACCGTAATGCCTTCAAAATTTAAGTGAAGACATGAAATTGGTAATAAGATGTTTTAAAAACATTAATTCAATGCAAAACAAATGGCATGGTGACCATGACGAGTCATGCATCTGATCGAATGGTGTATCGATATTGTATCGTATCATAGGCTGTGTATCGAGAATCGTATCGATACGTGGCAGAGGTGTATCGTTTCACCCCTAATGTCCGATCAGTGAAAGATTAACTCTTTAACTACTAATGCTACTGTAGAGGCTCACTACTCTGCCTAGCTGCTGGGGTCACTACTGCAGCCGATTTGGGGGCTGACTACCAGAGCCTGATGCTGCTGCAGCCAAATGAGAACTTTTTAACTGACAAATTTGGGGATATGGGCTAATTGTTTTAGTTATTTTCTGTATAATAGACTGATTTATAGACTAAAACCATGCATATATAAAAGCTATAACTACCGTACGTCTGTTTTATTCTTTTATCCTGCCGACATCCACAAGATTGGAATAAAATCCATGAATAGAACACAAAACACTATTTGTAAACACGAAAATATATGTCGGTCTTTTATAAAAAGATATTGGTCAAATATATGCATGTAATTACTAAAAAATGTTTAACTAGTCACTATGTTCTACTACTTCTTAAGTTCTGCAGGGTATTTATAGAAGCAGTTATGCTTTATACACAGACAGACATTGCACTGTTTGTCTATTTCTTTCTTCTCATCATCTAAACGAAAGTTGGGCCGACACTTTCGGTAAACACTGACTTTTGAAGCACGTGGCTCCCTTGTCCACACTTCGATGTCTTCTTCATCAGATTCTGTCTCAATTTCGGACCGACTCGACAAAGAAAATAGTTCAATGTCACTACCAACACTTCTTAATTCAACATTGTCAAGTTCGTCTTTGGAAAAACCTGAAAATTTGGATTCTCGATCGCTAGTGTAAGCAAAAGCCATTATCACTACTGCAGCCGATTTGGGGGCTGACTACCAGAGCCTGATGCTGCTGCAGCCAAATGAGAACTTTTTAACTGACAAATTTGGGGATATGGGCTAATTCTTTTAGTTATTTTCTGTATAATAGACTGATTTATAGACTAAAACCATGCATATATAAAAGCTATAACTACCGTACGTCTGTTTTTTTCTTTTATCCTGCCGACATCCACAAGATTGGAATAAAATCCATGAATAGAACACAAAACACTATTTGTAAACACGAAAATATATGTCGGTCTTTTATAAAAAGATATTGGTCAAATATATGCATGTAATTACTAAAAAATGTTTAACTAGTCACTATGTTCTACTACTTCTTAAGTTCTGCAGGGTATTTATAGAAGCAGTTATGCTTTATACACAGACAGACATTGCACTGTTTGTCTATTTCTTTCTTCCCATCATCTAAACGAAAGTTGGGCCGACACTTTCGGTAAACACTGACTTTTGAAGCACGTGGCTAACTTGTCCACACTTCGATGTCTTCTTCATCATATTCTGTCTCAATTTCAGACCGACTCGACAAAGAAAATAGTTCAATGTCACTACCAACACTTCTTAATTCAACATTGTCAAGTTCGTCTTTGGAAAAACCTGAAAATTTGGATTCTCGATCGCTAGTGTAAGCAAAGCCATTATTTCCACTGTCAACTACAAACACATGTATTAATTAACACGTGGTACAAAATTGTAAAAAAATCCCCGGATTTAGTAAGAACAATCATTTGTTAACTCTATTTTGATTGGTTGAATGTCCTTTTACTTCCAATTATTAACCAATAAGACTGATTGCAACATGAACATACAGTGCAGATCTATCCGTCACCGAGGTACAGGGAGCATAACCAGCAAGCGGATATATCAGTCACTGGGAGTAGCAGTGCTTTGTTTACAAGCGGATTTATCAGTCACTGGGAAGGCAAGGCACATTTATGCAGCGGATATACACGTCAGTTGAAGTTAAAGAGTTAAGGTCCACTGTGGGAATGTGGATTTTCCATTAAACATGATGTGTGTACTGTAGGTGCGATATTATTGGCAGATAAGGTGTAGACAGTAGTCTAGCAAATGTCAATTACTGGTGCCTACAGTCAATTTGTTATGGACAGCGTGCGCTCAGTAGGAAATTATTATGGAGGCGAATCAAGGATAATTAAGACTAATGATCTGACTAAATCAACATGCATCATAACAACGCACAGGTTGGAATTTGTATGCATAAAAAATGTATCAAATTTAAATTCCAAGTGTCAAAACCCGAGGAAACGTGTATATTGAAGACCTTGGGAGTTTGTTTTAAACTAGTTTAGAAATGTTTTTGACTGCCATTTTCACAACAGTAAAAATGCTACGTTTCAAATAAAAACGGTCTGTAGACATTCTGGATGGTTACAGAATGATAAACCTAGAGTGTCTGAAAAAGCATGTCAGTGACATCTCAACTCGCTCTGCTTTATGTCAGGGAGCCCCAACGATAGAGAATGGTGGCAGTCCAGTAACTTTGCTTTCTGAAAGACATAAAAGGGGACTAGCGAATATTTTATGGTGCATTTGCCATGGTTGCAATACAAAATTTCAACCTCGATTGAATACAGCCAGGCCGGCATAGATACAGACAGATATACAGAAAGACATATGACCAGAGATTATAAAAATATTCCAAACTGTTCAGCTTGGGGATCATCATAATGTTCATCACTAAGATTATTCTCATTATTAATATTACCAACAGACATTTCTGTCATTGTGCTTCTCATAAAATGCCACTTACATCTAGTACAGACCTCCATACAATTTATTAGGTTTTACTTTCCAGGTTTTATCGACGAACTAAAACGTCTTAGATTTACAAAGTCTTTACAGACAAACAGCTTATGTTCAATTGCTCCAAGTTTTAAACAAAATCTACTTCTCCCTGCCACTCATTGGATTATTTACAAGCCTCAGTAACATTTTTGTTTTAGCACATGCAAACTCCATATTGATGCACACTGCTTCAGTCTGTAGACAAAATGGTAAGGAATTTATTCTTTCACAAACTCACTGCCAAGTATTTTACTGCAGGAAACAGGACATCACTATTACCAAAATATGTAGCCATTTCTTCAAAGCACCATCTCCCACCCACAAGTAATTAACTGCACATTACCAAAAGCCCTTAAGCATTTCCAAAGCATAATTTTAACCATTTAACTTTAGAGAAAACTTGCTCAAGGAAACATTTCAGTTGTTTGGCACTCATTTTGCTAGAGGATAGGGAGCGGCACAGACTTTTCCTCACTCCCTTTCAAATCCGCCCTTGTATTATACATACTTCCATGAATGCAAGGCCAGATTAAAGGTGGTGCAAATGCAGCAGTTGCTCCCAACCTCTACCAACTTTATCCGGTGTTGCGTGGATGGGAAATGTAACTAAATAAGGTTTTTAAAAATCTGTATTATGGGCCGGTTTAACAACTAGGCAAAATTGGGGGGGGGGGGAGGCGGCAAAAGAACTAATTAAATAAGAGAAATAGCTTAAATTAGAAATTAGAAGATAATAAACGTCTAAAAATAGATATAAAAAAACAGAAGAAAAGAATAAATGTACAATATTCATTTTCAAAAGTTAACTGTGGGGGTGGGGGTGATGGCTAAAGGCTGAAGGTTTGCCTAGGGCGCCAAATACCCTTGAGCCGGCCCTGTCTGTATTATATACATTGCACAATGTTCGTCTTTGAAAGTCACGAAAGTCTGAAATTCGAAGACGAACATGCTTTCCCTATTCAAATTGTAAATGCACGTGCAACATCGGCCAGACCTTGCAGATGCAATTTACGCTATCCTAAATTTAAGATTCTCATTACCAAAACTTTGCATTGACGTGACAATACGTTCTAATGGCAGCATACAGTTCTAAATCAATATATAAATCATTTAAAATACTCACTTGTGGCTAACTCCTTCCAACGCCTTAACTACTAAGAATGACCTTCTTCAAAGATGGCGCCCTTACTGATTAAAGCTAAAATTTGCGCGCGAAATGTTTTCTTACTAATCACTAAAACACGGATCTTCTTGGAACATGCGACGGAAAAATATTAATTATAGCCATACAAAAAAAAGAAAGAAGGAAGAATGAATGACTGAATGACAATAGTGAAAGTACAACTGAATTAACTTATAATATAATGTCTATTTTCTGCCAGACCAAATTTTGAACCACAGACCAAACGATGGTGAAAAAAAGGCAGGATTTAACTGTGGTGCGTGGGACTCTGATGCCGGCACTACTGTTAACCAAACATTCATAGTTACAAGCAACAACCAGATCAAAAACGCTAATAAGAAAAACAACACACTATGTGTCCGTAAGGTAATAAATAAGAAACTCACATACACTCCCATAGAGCCGAAACCTCTAGATATTTTGACAATCCATCGGTACTATACTAAATTGAAAAATGACACAAATTACAAAAAAATAGTCTCAACAGTTACAGAGGCGCCTGAGCGATTGTCATTCCTAAAAACTCGGGCTGTTGTAGAATACGTAGGCACCATACAATCTGTCCAAAATCACCCGCATGGAAATTCCAAATCGGGTAAGCGTTCAGAAGAACCGACCCCCCACCCAATGTGCTGCAGGCTGCGTGTGAAAAAGTTGGGATGAAAAAGTCCACTGAAGCAGTGAATGATATGGCGAAAGAACACAGCTTTAGACTTGAGACGATCTCTGTATGGGAGTGGGAACTATAAATTATTTGGGAAATCTGTGTCATTCTTGATGAATGAAAACACTTGGCACAAAGAGACTGCTGACGAGAAAAAAAATATTTTCAAAAGAATTCTTAACTCCCAACTCCATACACAAAATAAAAATGACAATTTTGTTCTATCAACAAATGGAGCATACAAGTTGAAGAAACAAAGATTCTGCTGGTCGAAAACCAGGGCAACGCAAACGGCCGAAAGCTGAAAGGGCAACTAATATTAAACATCGATGACTAATACAGGTTTTGTTAAGAACGTGCCTACCTATGTAATTATGAGCTAGATATGTGTTACATATATGTTCATACATAAAAATAAAAATAATAAAAAAAAAAAAAAAAATTGCATTTGCATGTTGTCTACTACTGTGTTGTAGTTGAATTTGCTGTTGTACTGTCTTTTATCTATTGTCTTGTCTTTTAATCGGCTGTACTCGCAGACATTGTGCATGCTTTTAAGCAATCAAATAGTCATATTCCCAATTGATATTATTAAGTGTACTCCTTTGTGTGATGTGTTACATATGTTCATACATCATTTTCTTTTAAATCTGCATTTGTATGTTGTCTACTATGTTGGCATAATTGTAGCAATATAATTTCGTCACATAACGGAGACTAAAATAACAGAATACTGTCAATTTTGCGAAAATAAATTGCGTGTTTGTTTCTATGTTGGGTTTGGTAATTTTATATGTTGAGAAAAGCATGACAGTTCCTTACCTGCTTCACAAGCTCCATTTACATTTGTGCATACCATTCTGCATAGGCAGGTGAGAGGTGCAGTAATGCATTTTGCAAAGGTGACACGACAGTCAGCGTCCACTCCACGCGTCGAATTTAGATCTGTGATAGAGATATTAGAGCAGAAGAACTTAGTCTTTGCGCGATGAAGAAGAGAGAGCAATAGTTTAATCATGAGATGGCTGCTTATATGAGATGTTTGTAACTTTACAACTTTGTTCTCGTGTTAAATAAGTATAGACGGTTCATAATGCCAAAGTTTAAATTTTGATAATTTTAAGCGATAATGTAACCAACGGATTGCCACTTTTCGAGCGTGACCTGCCCATACAATCTGCTTATCTGCTTTAAGCTTATCACTGCCATTTGTGTAGTCTGTTTTATGTGAACAGGTATTGGGTACCAGTATCAATGTATTCGGCCTGGTCATCACAAAACAATAAACATCCATACCGCATCTGAATTCAAATGTGTAAGAATTATAGTGGATACTGAACTGATGGTATCTTGGCATAATTGTAGCAATATAATTTCGGCACATAACGAAGGTATCCGCTTAGCTCATATGCATTGATAAAATCTAAAAATGCGTTGTTGTGGATTAAGGACAGTAGTAGGATAATTGTAATTCCTGGGTCGTGACTCCTCTAAATACCTAAACGTAACTCTGGAAATGGAAATTGTTGAAGATTTTAATAATATAAGTATCAGTCTCAAAACGGGATTAATTCAAACAAATCGTGATAAAGTAATGTTGCAGACTCTAAAGTTAGGATGCCAGGCAATTAGGGGCCATCATTTCTATAAATGATGATGTGGTATGCTAGTATCAAATCATTGTCTCATTTATAGAAACTTGCGTGAGAAATATTGTTGAAATAGAACTACAACTTTCAGAGAAATAATATGGAAAGCAAAGTCAAGTTGACAATCACGCGAACATACGTTCTCTCAAGTTTTGAAGAAAATGCGAGAAATCCAAGAAATTCAAGTTCTTGTCAATATATAGGCGCATGATCAATTGGGTTGAATCTCAACAATCCATGGAAAATTAAAGGTGCCGATATCAAGGTGTTGACGATGGCAATTAATGACAATGATCGAAACTGTTTTCTGGTAGACAAGGAAAAGCTGAACATTTTGCTAGTGATATAGTCTATATGTTCCTTGTACCAGAACTCAGCAGAAAATGAAACCGAAATCTAATGTTTGATAAAAGTTAATTACAATCTTGATTTGTATGGAAAATTCACGTTTTGAATCTGTGCAGCTGCGAAAGGGCATAACTCCTGTAAATAATGTCACACAATGCTTCAAATTGAACCCTTTTGAGGTCTCTTCAACGCAGAGCCGCGTACCTAATTTGCTAGAAATGCAGCTTTAATTGCTAAAGTTATAATACAGCTCCTGAAGTCAGGAGGATGGTTAATCAATAGTCATAAAATCTGTAAAGGTAGCTGCGAAAACTGCAATTGAACTCATTGAAAGATTACTGGAAAGAAAGCCATACACCAGAAATGGCTGAAACCCTGCAAACCTTCCACGAAGTCTAACATTTCTTGGTACTGTCAAACTGCGGCAATTTGTTTTAGGAGAATTCGAAATCAGGGGCCATAACTTCTCTACATTATGATATGTAAGGCTTAGAATTGAACTCAATCGATGTCTTCTTGATATAAAGCATCAAACCAAATTTGGTTAAAATCCAATTATTCCCAGTCAAGTTATCTTGCGGAAATCGACTATTTGATAGAGGAATGGACAAACGAACGGACGAATGGATGGAAAACGTGATTACAAAATCTGAAATTGATATTTTTACCAGCGAAACAAAAACCGTATTTAGAATGAACCCAAATACAATGATGAATGCTTAATGAAGAAAACGAAGAGTGACTATGTAAACGACGAATGTTCAACGAAATGCAAATGGATTTTCTGAATGGATCAGTTACAGGCTGCTGCTAAAAAGCGAATGTCGTAAGTGCCTTTCGCATGATACAACAGGATCAGTATCCTTACAATGAACCCAGTTCTTCTCTCCATTTAATGCCTGATATTGTTTTTCGCGAGGCAAGCGAAACAACCGCCAATGATGTGACGACATCATAAGCGATGGTTGGATGTGCACAATTATTATTTGATGAAAGTTAGGTAAGAAATTGACGTTGCTGAGAAATATTGTACAACTATTTCAGTGATCGCATATACATTTGATGTCTTTGCTGTTTCATTGTAAGGAACTTTCAATATGTATGCAAATAATACTTCTCCCTTGTTCAGAACGCCAACAACGGAAAACCCAACTTCGGTAATTGCATATCAATTTAATCCGGAGGAAAAGTAACTGCCTGCGAAATAGTACAGCGCGAAGCAGCTAATTACATCATGACACAATCTCTTCATTGCAAGTGCATATATCTATAAAGTCAAACACACATAAATTTACATGCATATATATGTATATATATATATATATATATATATATATATATATATATACATATATATATATTTATGTCAATATAGATACATTTTCTGAAGATACTGAATGATAAAAAATGTTTGGCATCGAAGTCAATATAATGTGAAATGGTGAGACTAAAATAACAGAATACTGTCAATTTTGCGAAAATAAATTGCGTGTTTATTTCTATGTTGGGTTTGGTAATTTTATATGTTGATAAAAGAATGACAGTTCCTTACCTGCTTCACAAGCTCCATTTACATTTGTGCATACCATTCTGCATAGGCAGGTGAGAGGTGCAGTAATGCATTTTGCAAAGGTGACACGACAGTCAGCGTCCACTCCACACGTCGAATTTAGATCTGTGATATTGATATTAGAGCAGAAGAACTTAGTCTTTGCGCGATGAAGAAGAGAGAGCAATAGTTTAATCATGAGATGGCTGCTTATATGAGATGTTTGTAACTTTACAACTTTGTTCTCGTGTTAAATAAGTATAGACGGTTCATAATGCCAAAGTTTAAATTTTGATAATTTTAAGCGATAATGTAACCAACGGATTGCCACTTTTCGAGCGTGACCTGCCAATACAATCTGCTTATCTGCTTTAAGCTTATCACTGCCATTTGTGTAGTCTGTTTTATGTGAACAGGTATTGGGTACCAGTATCAATGTATTCGGCCTGGTCATCACAAAACAATAAACATCCATACCCCATCTGAATTCAAATGTGTAAGAATTATAGTGGATACTGAACTGAGGGTATCTTGGCATAATTGTAGCAATATAATTTCGGCACATAACGAAGGTATCCGCTTAGCTCATATGCATTGACAAAATCTAAAAATGCGTTGTTGTGGATTAAGGACAGTAGTAGGGTACTTGTAATTCCTGTGTCGTGACTCCTCTAAATACCTAAACGGAACTCTGGAAATGGAAATTGTTGAAGATTTTAATAATATAAGTATCAGACTCAAAACGGGATGAATTCAAACAAATCGTGTTAAAGTAATGTTGCAGACTCTAAAGTTAGGATGCCAGGCAATTAGGGGCCATCATTTCTATAAATGTTGATGTGGTATGCTAGTATCAAATCATTGTCTCATTTATAGAAACTTGCGTGAGAAATATTGTTGAAATAGAACTACAACTTTCAGAGAAATAATATGGAAAGCAAAGTCAAGTTGACAATCACGCGAACATACGTTCTCTCAAGTTTTGAAGAAAATGCGAGAAATCCAAGAAATTCAAGTTCTTGTCAATATATAGGCGCATGATCAATTGGGTTGAATCTCAACAATCCATGGAAAATTAAAGGTGCCGATATCAAGGTGTTGACGATGGCAATTAATGACAATGATCGAAACTGTTTTCTGGTAGACAAGGAAAAGCTGAACATTTTGCTAGTGATATAGTCTATATGTTCCTTGTACCAGAACTCAGCAGAAAATGAAACCGAAATCTAATGTTTGATAAAAGTTAATTACAATCTTGATTTGTATGGAAAATTCACGTTTTGAATCTGTGCAGCTGCGAAAGGGCATAACTCCTGTAAATAATGTCACACAATGCTTCAAATTGAACCCTTTTGAGGTCTCTTCAACGCAGAGACGCGTACCTAATTTGCTAGAAATGCAGCTTTAATTGCTAAAGTTATAATACAGCTCCTGAAGTCAGGAGGATGGTTAATCAATAGTCATAATATCTGTAAAGGTAGCTGCGAAAACTGCAATTGAACTCATTGAAAGATTACTGGAAAGAAAGCCATACACCAGAAATGGCTGAAACCCTGCAAACCTTCCACGAAGTCTAACATTTCTTGGTACTGTCACACTGCGGCAATTTGTTTTAGGAGAATTCGAAATCAGGGGCCATAACTCCTCTAAATTATGATATGGAAGGCTTAGAATTGAACTCATTCGATGTCTTCTTGATATAAAGCATCAAACCAAATTTGGTTAAAATCAAATTATATCCAGTCAAGTTATCTTGCGGAAACCGTCTATTTGAAAGAGGAATGGACAAACGTACGGACGAATGGATGGAAAACGTGATTACAAATCCTGAAATTGCTATTTTTAGCAGCTAAACAAAAACAATATTTAGAATGAACCCAAATACAATGATGAATGCTTAATGAAGAAAACGAAGAGTGACTATGTAAATCGTTGAACGATGAATGTTCAAGAAAACGCGAATGGATTTTTTGAATGGATCAGTTACAGGCTGCTGCTAAAAAGCGAATGTCGTAAGTGCCTTTCGCATGATACATCAGGATCAGATTCCTTACACTGAACCCAGTTCTATTCTCCTTTTAATGCCTGATATTGTTTGTCTCGAGGCAAGCGTAACAACCGCCACTGATGTGACGACATCATAAGCGATGGTTGGATGTGCACAATTATTATTTGATGAAAGTTAGGTAAGAAATTGACGTTGCTGAGAAATATTGTACAACTATTTCAGTGATCGCATATACATTTGTTGTCTTTGCTGTTTCATTAGAAGGAACTTTCAATATGTATGCAAATAATACTTCTCCCTTGTTCAGAACGCCAACAACGGAAAACCCAACTTCGGTAATTGCATTTCAATTTAATCCGGAGGAAAAGTAACTGTCTGCGAAATTGTACAGCGCGAAGCAGCTAATTACATCATGAAACAATCTCTTCATTGCAAGTGCATATTTCTATAAGGACATACACACATAAATTTACAAGTATATATATATATTTATATCAATATAGATACATTTTCTGAAGATACTGAATGGTAAAAAATGTTTGGCATCGAAGTCAATATAATGTGAAAGGGTGAGACTAAAATAACAGAATACTGTCAATTTTGCGAAAATAAAATGGGTGTTTGTTTCTATCTTAAGATTGGTAACTTCATATGTTGAGAAAACCATGACAGTTCTTTGCCTGCTTCACAAGCTCCATTTACATTTGTGTATTCCATTTTGCATAGGCAGGTGAGAGTTGCAGTATTGCATTTTCCAAAGGTGTCACGACAGTCAGCGTCCACTCCACACGTTGATTTAAGATCTGTGATAGAGATATTAGAGCAGAAGAACTTAGTCTTTGCACGATGAAGAAGAGAGAGCAATAGTTTAATCATGAGATGGCTGCTTATATGAGATGTTTGTAACTTTACAACTTTGTTCTCGTGTAAAATAAGTATAGATGGTTCATAATGCCAAAGTTTAAATTTTGATAATTTCAAGCGATAATGTAACCAACGGATTGCCACTTTTCTAGCGTGACCTGCCCATACAATCTGCTTATCTGCTTTAAGTTTATCACTGCCAATTGCATAGTCTGTTTTATATGAACAGGTATTGGGTAGCAGTATCAATGTATTCGGCCTGGTCATCACAAAACAATAAACATCCATACCGCATCTGAATTCAAATGTGTAAGAATTATAGTGGATACTGAACTGAGGGTATTTTGGCATAATTGTAGCAATATAATTTCGGCACATAACGTAAGTATCCGCTTAGCTCATATGCATTGACAGAATCTAAAAATGCGTTGTTGTGGATTAAGAACAGTAGTATGAGAATTGGAATTCCTAGGCCGTGACTCCTCTAAATACCTAAACGGAACGCTGAAAATGGAAATTGTTGAAGATTTTAATAATATAAGTATCAGGCTCAAAACGGCATCAATTCCAACAAATCGTGATAAAGTAATGCTGCAGAGGTTAAAGTCAGGATGCCAGGCAATTAGGGGCCATCAATTCTATAAATGATGATGTGGTATGCTGGAGATCAAATCATTGTCTCATTTATATAAACTTGCGCGACAAATATTGTTGAAATAGAACTACAATTTTCAGAGAAATAATATGGAAAGCAAAGTCAAGTTGACAATAACGCGAACCTACGTTCTGTCATGTTTTGAAGAAAATGCAAGAAATCCCAAAAATTCAAGTTCTTTTCAATATATAGGCGCATGATCAATTGGGTTGAATCTCAACAATCCATGGAAAATTAAAGGTGCTGAAATCAAGGTCTTGACGATGGCAATTAATGACAATGATCGAAACTGTTTTCTGGCAGACAAGCAAAAGCTGAACATTTTGCTAGTGATATAGTCTATTCGTTCCTTGTACCAGAATTCAGCAGAAAATGAAAACGAAATCTAGTGTTTGATAAAAGTTAATTACAATCTTGATTTGTATGGAAAATTCACCTTTTGAATCTGTGCAGCTGCAAAAGGGCATAACTCCTGTAAATCATGTCACACAATGCTGCAAATTAACGTTTTTTGAGGTCTTTTCAAGATAGGGCCGCGTACCTAATTTGCCTGAAATACAGCTTTAATTGCTAAACTTATAATACAGCTCCTGATGTCAGGAGGATGGTTAATCAATAGTTATAATGTCTGTAAAGGTAGCTGCGAAAACTGCAATTGAACTCATTGAAAGACTACTTTAAAGAGAGCCATACACCAGAAATGGTTGAAACTCTGCAAAACTTCCAGGAAGTCTAACATTTCTTGATCCTGTCACACTGCGGCAATATGTTTTAGGGGAATTCGAAATCAGGGGCCATAACTTCTCTAAATTATGATATGGAATGCTTAGAATTGAAATCATTCGATGTCTTCTTGATATAAAGCATCAAACCAAATTTGGTTAAAATCCAATTATTCCCAGTCAATTTATCTTGCGGAAACCAACTTTTTGATTGAGGAATGGACAAACGTACGGACGAATGGATGGAAAACATGATTACAAATCCTGAAATTGCTATTTTTACCAGCGAAACAAAAACCGTATTTAGAATGAACCCAAAGACAATGATGAATGCTTAATGAAGAAAACGAAGAGTGACTATGTAAATCGTTGAACGATGAATGTTCAACGAAATGCGAATGAATTTTCTGAATGGATCAGTTACATGCTGATGCTAAAAAGCGAATGTCGTAAGTGCCTTTCGCATGATACATAAGGTTCAGATTCCTTACACTGATCCCAGTTCTTCTCCTCTTTTAATGCCTGATATTGTTTTTCTCGAGGCAAGCGTAACAACCGCCACTGATGTGACGACATCATAAGCGATGGTTGGATGTGCACAATTATTATTTGATGAAAATTAGGAAAGAAATTAACGTTACTGAGAAATATTGTACAACTATTTCAGTGATAGCATATACATTTGATGTCTTTGCTGTTTCATTAGAGGGAACTTTCAATATGTATGCAAATAATACTTCTCCCTTGTTCAGACCGCCAACAATGGAAAACCCAACTTCGGTAATTGCATTTCAATTTAATCCGGAGGAAAAGTAACTGTCTGCGAAATTGTACAGCGCGAAGCAGCTAATTACATCATGAAACAATCTCTTCATTGCAAGTGCATATATCTATGAGGTCAAACACACATAAATTTACATGTATATATATATATATATATATAAATATGTATATATATATATATATTGATATCGATATAGATACATTTTCTGAAGATACTGAATGGTAAAAAACGTTTGGCATCGAAGTCAATATAATGTTTAATGGTGAGACTAAAATAACAGAATACTGTCAACTTTGCGAAAATAAATTGCGTGTTTGTTTCTATCTTGGGATTGGTAATTTTATATGTTGAGAACATCATAACAGTTCCTTACCTGCTTTACAAGCTCCATTTACATTTGTGTATCCTCTTTTGCATAGGCAGACGAGAGTTGCAGTATTGCATTTTGCGAAGGTGTCACGACAGTCAGGTTCCACTCCACACGTTGATTTCAGATCTGTGATAGAGATATTAGAGCAGAAGAACTTAGTCTTTGCACGATGAAGAAGAGAGAGCAATAGTTTCATCATGAAATGGCTGCTTATATGAGATGTTTGTAACTTTACAACTTTGTTCTCGTGAAAATAAGTATAGATGGTTCATAATGCCAAAGTTTAAATTATGTTAATTTTAAGCGAGAATGTAACCAACGGATTGCCATTTTTCTAGCGTGACCTGCCCATACAATCTGCTTATCTGCTTTAAGCTTATCACTGCCATTTTGTGTAGTCTGTTTTATATGAACAGGTATTTTGTGCCAGTATCAATGTATTCGGCCTGGTCACCACAAAACAATAAACGTCCATACCGCATCTGAATTCAAATGTGTAAGAATTATGGTGGATACTGAACTGAGGGTATCTTGGCATAATTGTAGCAATGTAATTTTGGAACATAAAGTAAGTATCCGCTTAGCTCATATGCATTGACAGAATCTAAAAATTCGTTGCTGTGGATTAAGAACAGTAGTAGGAGAATTGGAATCCCTGGGCCGTGAATCTCTAAATACCCAAACGGAACGCCGGAAATGGAAATTGTTAAAGATTTTAATAATATAAGTATCAGGCTCAAAACGGCATGAATTCCAACAAATCGTCGGAAAGTAATGCTGCAGAGACTAAAGTCAGGATGCCAGGCAATTAGGGGCTATCAGTTCTATAAATGATGATGTGGTATGCTGGAGATCAAATCATTGTCTCATTTATATAAACTTGCGTGACAAATATTGTTGAAATAGAACTACAATTTTCAGAGAAAGGATATGGAAAGCAAAGTCAAGTTGACAATCACGAGAACATACGTTCTGTCAGGTTTTGAGGAAAATGCAAGAAATCCAAGAAATTCAAGTTCTTGTCAATATATAGGCGCATGATCAATTGAGTTGAATCTTAACAATCCATGGAAAATTAAAGGTGCCGATATCAAGGTGTTGACGATAGCAATTAATGACAATGATCGAAACTGTTTTCTGGCAGACCAGTAAAAGCCGAACATTTTGCTCGGGATATAGTCTATTCGTTCCTTGTACCATAATTCAGCAGAAAATGAAAACCAAATCTAATGTTTGATAACAGTTAATTACAATCTTGATTTGTATGGAAAATTCACGTTTTGAATCTGTGCAGCTGCGAAAGGGCATAACTCCTGTAAATGATGTCACATAATGCTGCAAATTGAACTTTTTTGAGGTCTCTTCAAGGTAGAGCCGCGAACCTAATTTGCCTGAAATGCAGCTTTAATTGCTATAGTTATAATACAGCTCCAGAAGTCAGGAGGATGGTTAATCAATAGTTATAATGTCTGTAAAGGTAGCTGCGAAAACTGCAATTGAACTCATTGAAAGATTACTGGAAAGAAAGCCATACACCAGAAACAGTTGAAACCCTGCAAACCTTCCACGAAGTCTAACATTTCTTGGTACTGTCACACTGCGGCAATTTGTTTTAGGAGAATTCGAAATCAGGGGCCATAACTCCTCTAAATTATGATATGGAAGGCTTAGAATTGAACTCATTCGATGCCTTCTTGATATAAAGCATCAAACCAAATTTGGTTGAAATTCAATTATTCCCAGTCAAGTTATCTTGCGGAAATCGACTATATGATAGAGGAATGGACAAACGTACGACGAATGGATGGAAAAGGTGATTACAAATCCTGAAATTCCAATTTTTACCAGCGAAACAAAAACCGCATATAGAATGAACCCAAATACAATGATGAATGCTTAATAAAGAAAACGAAGAGTAACTATGTAAATCGTTGACGATGAATGTTCAACGAAACGCGAATCTATTTTCCGAATGGATCAGTTACAGGCTGCTGCTGAAAAGCGAATGTCGTAAGTGCCGTTCGCATGATACATAAGAATCAGATTCATTACACTGAACCCAGTTCTTCTCTCATTTTAATGCCTGATATTGTTTTTCTTGAGGCAAGCGTAACAACCGCCACTGATGTGACGACATCATAAGCGATGGATGGATGTGCACAATTATTATTTGATGAAAGTTAGGTAAGAATTTGACGTTGCTTAGAAATATTGCACAACTATTTCAGTGATCGCATATACATTTGATGTCTTTGCTGTTTCATTAGAAGGAACTTTCAATATGTATGCAAATAATACTTCTCCCTTGTTCAGAACGCCAACAACGGAAAACCCAACTTCGGTAATTGCATTTCAATTTAATCCGTAGGAAAAGTATTTGTCTGAGAAATTGTACAGCGCGAAGCAGCTAATTACATTATGAAACAATCTCTTCATTGCAAGTGCATATATATATATAAGGTCAAACACACATAAATTTACATGTATATATATATATTATTAAACAAACAACACCCAACTCTAACCACAAAACATCACTCACTATCCATTATTACCCCCAATAACTTCAACTCCCTAACCACACCCCTAATCCATTCTCTCCCACACCACCCATCCACCATACCCAAAATCCTCCCCACCCAATTATAAAATAAACACACAATTTCAATTACCAAAACACATAATCTCCCCCCCCATCCCTAACCAACCCATCAAACCCCCTCAACCAAACCCAAATATACACCCCAAAATCCACTTCCTTATCTCTAATCCCTACAATCCAAAATCTCCCTTATACCCTCCTCTACCCTCTACCCCACCCCCCCTACTCCAACCTCACATATCACTCTCACAACTCTCCTCCTCCCAACTACAAATCCCCCCCCCCCTCCTCTCTCTCTCCCCACTCAACCACCATCCCACTCATCAACACATCTCATAAATACCCAAACCCCCAAATAACACTATACCCCACCTCCACTCCTAACCACCATCCCCCCCCAAACCCAAAATCACCAAACCTTCTCACCATACCCCCCCCCCTTCAACCCCCAAAACACTCTATCCCATCCCCACCCCACATCAACAAACACACCCCAAACACCCATAATAAATAAAAAACATAAACCACATCCCCCTTACAATTCACCCCCCTACACCCATACAAATTCCAATACCACCCCCCCCCCCCCCACCCCCCACCCCCACCCCCTCCACATCCAACCCC
>JAQPZY010000303.1:0-101558 GCA_029931535.1 Margaritifera margaritifera
GGGAGTAAGTGGTGGGTATGGAAAGGGGGGGTTGGTAGGATATAAGGTGTTGGTTTTAATGGGGTGGGGGGGGGTGTTTGGTGGGGTGTATGGGGGATTTTGTTATTTTGGGGGATTAGGGTGGGGGGTTTGGGGATGGTGTTGGGTTGGGTTTGGATTTGGGGGTTAGTTTTTGTGGGTGATGTGGGGTTTTGGGGTAGAGAATATGTGTGGGGTGATGAATGGGGGTTGGGAGTGGTTGGGAATGTGGGGGGTGGTGGTAGTTTTTAGTTAGTATGGGGTGGGATTGGGGGGTGAGGTTGGTTGTTTGGATAATGGATTAGGGTTGGGGGGGGGATGGGGGGATATGGAGGAATGGGGGTTTGGATGTAGGGGGGGGTTGTATTGGGGGGAAGTGTTTTGGGTGTGGATGGATGATTTGGATGGGTTTAGGGGGATGATGGTGGGATGTATATGGGTGGGGTGGGGGGGGGAATGGATGGGGTTTTGGGAGGTAAAGGTGGGTTGAGGTATATTGGTTGTATGAAGGGGATGGTAAGTATTGGGTGGACAGTCATTTTTAGATCATTTTTTCCTCTCTCATTTTGGGTGGTGATGTATGCATTAGATTTAGTCATTCTTAGGTATTGATTTAAAGGAAATTGGTTATTGTTTAGAATATGAGCATTATAGTGTGGTTGTCTGTGTGTATTTTGGCGACAGTGCACAGTGAGTAATGAGGCATTGGTGCTGATCCGGAAGTGAAATCTGTGACTCTCGATTGCACGTGTGCTTTGTTTACAGGCCAGCCATTCACAAGAATGCCGGTTAAACCTTTGACAAGAATTTTCAGCGTGAGTTCATCTTTGAAGATACTTTACAGCAACATATGATTTATTAGGATTTGGACACAGTGAAAGTTCAGTACTGACAAACAAATGTAGAGACTATATAGGAAAATGAAATTGTGGTCTAAGGCTGTCAGTAAGGAAGGTTATAAAAGTTTAAATTGTTATCATGAGTATATTATTCAAGGTAGATGCAGTGAAATTTGGACATTTTGTGTATATTGACTTTAAATAATAGAACTATGAAATTAAAACTAAAAAATATTAAATATTTTTTAGAAATTTAAATTAATTTTTAAAATAAAATTAAAATTGTAATATTTTTGTAAAAAAAATGTACATGTATTGAGCCTATGGGGTTGATACTCAGTATTATCACCATGTATGTAATTCAATAGATTTATGCATTGCTGATTTGTTTGTTTTGAGTAAGGAGGATGAAAGAAAGAAAGAGAGTCTGTGGTCGTTATTTTATTTGACTATGCTGGTATGACAGTTTTATCTTAAATCAGACATACACTATTTCATTCATTCATTCATTATTCATTCATTCAGTTTCATTCAATGCTACATTCATTCATTCATTAATTCATTCAGTCAGGCAGTCAGTTCATGTTATTTTAGAATATGTTTGTTTGTTTGCTTGTTTATTTCTTTATTTATGTCTTGATATTCTGAGAAAACTGTTTCGACCTCTCCATAGGTCTCATCAGGTGGTAACAGGTAACACAACTGCACATAACATGCGTTGTGTTACCTACGGATTTCCCCACGACAGTTTTCCTTTCTGTATTATGTGTTTTTCATTGTGTCTTTTGGGCACTGTCCTTTTGTACATGGACTAAGATCCTCTTTTCTGTCTGCAGTGTCCTTGGCTCCTGGTGAACCTGTGCGTAGGAGTGATCACCCTTGGAATGACTGTGCAGCATGACTTCCTGTTCTGGGCTGAGTTCTGTACCTTAGATGAGCCTGTATCATATATCCCTGTCTTTCCAGTACACATTTCCTGTTTTCCGGATACTTTGGATACAAATGATGGTAAGTACAGTGTTTTATCCATTTGATCCAGTGATCTCAGAGTACTTGGTGAAAGTATACCCCCAAGTGTTTTACTTTTGTTTTCAGAGATGATCCAAGTCTGTTATTGAGTCTGTGTATTGTTGAATGCACTCTTGCCTCAAAGTTTCTTGAATAGTTGACATTTTTAGGTACGGAAACACTGATTGATCTGTTCACAGCCTCACATTTCTGCATGTTTGTATTAAGTTGCAGTCTTTGTACAACATCACAGGAAAGTTTCATTTTCAGCACTTCCAGGAGAATATTCTTATCATTTTCTGTCATGTTTAGATGAGT
Source organism: Margaritifera margaritifera (assembly GCA_029931535.1). Taxonomy (NCBI): domain Eukaryota; kingdom Metazoa; phylum Mollusca; class Bivalvia; order Unionida; family Margaritiferidae; genus Margaritifera; species Margaritifera margaritifera. The sequence continues at coordinate 2,184 of JAQPZY010000303.1, forward strand.
CACTGGATGATGGCCCATTGTCTGCCATATCCATTTCATTTAGCTGTACAGTAGCTTGACCTACAATGTTGGAAGCCCTTTGCATAGATGTTCTGCTAGGTGGTGGAATGTAAGAGGCTGCAAGTAGGTATCTAGCCCTGGTGTTGCCCATTGGTGTATCCTGTAGTCCAGCTTGACACATCATATTTACAGCAGCAGGATTTGGCCCAGGTTTAGCTGTTTTTATCTCGTCATACAGCTTATACTCTGGTGACTTAAAACTGCAGTTTTTACACATCATAGTATGCTTCCAAGCAAGTCCCCACTTTGTTTCATTAGCAATTTTGAAATCAGGTTTCACATCTGTTGTCTTGATTTCCATGATGATGGATGATATCACTCCAGATTTCCACATTTTTATTCATACAGATCATACATGTCCCCTCATGCTGATTCACTTCTGTCTCTTTCAGGGTCAGTCTTGCTTTGGATGATGGCCGTAGAATTCTAGCAGACCCAGGTGTGCCATTACAGTCTGGTGCCACAACTGACTGGAGACCCCCACCTGTCGGCTTCGTCACTGCCATGAGAGAGAACTTGTCTGCATCCATTCTTCTGGTCACTTGAGCAGATGCAGCACTGGAACTTGGTAAACTATCATCAGTCAGAAATCTGACCCCTTTGTTATGTGGAATATTTCCTGGTTTAAAGAAAGTTTTCTTCTTCTTGGTGTACCCTTTCATGGTTTCAGTTAAAATAACTGCACGTAAAAGTACAAGAATTAGCCTCTCTCCCCCTTATATAACTGGGAAAAGGTGTGCTGCCCTGGTATCATGAATAACTAGCGTATTCAGATGCCACCAGATTTCAGGTGCTACCTATTATTGACAGGCCCTGGTTTAATTACTTCACACCTGATAAGGAAAACCATTGATGTTTGTGATAAAGGATTGGAGACATGTTGCAAAAGAACCAAATTTGTCAACTTGAGTTTTTAAATTTTCATGAAAATTTAATTTAAATTCAAATTTTTAAATAAAAATATGTATCCTATTTTAAAATGGACTCTCCACTGAGAGTTTAGCAGCCAGGTTTAATTTCTAGTAATTTCCAGATTTGTATGAAGACTAAAAACTAACTACAGTTTATTTCAAGTGTTTATCTTAATTAATAAATTCACCATTCAACTTTAAGTTTTGTGAATTGTTCACAGTCGGCCATTTTGAAATTCATACTGTTTGTAATACAATGGTGTCAGATAAAATTTATATGCATGCATCAAATTCATTGAAACTTTGCAGCAGTATTTCAGACACTTTTATTTTAGTTTTTTTTCATTCAGGTGAAAATTTCTGACCCTGATAGGAATCGGGACACAATTAATACTTCCGGTTCAGTACCTATGAATGTAGTCCGAGTCTATTTTTAGATCATTTTTTCCTCTCTCATTTTGGTGGTGATGTATGCATTAGATTTAGTCATTCTTAGTATTGATTTAAAGGAAATTGGTTATTGTTTAGAATATGAGCATTATAGTGTGGTTGTCTGTGTGTATTTTGGCGACAGTGCACAGTGAGTAATGAGGCATTGGTGCTGATCCGGAAGTGAAATCTGTGACTCATTGCACGTTGCTTTGTTTACAGTCCAGCCATTCACAAGAATGCCGGTTAACCTTTGACAAGAATTTCAGCGTGAGTTCATCTTTGAAGATACTTTACAGCAACATATGATTTATTAGGATTTGGACACAGTGGAAAGTTCAGTACTGACAAACAAATGTAGAGACTATATAGGAAAATGAATTGTGGTCTAAGGCCTGTCAGTAAGGAAGGTTATAAAAGTTTAAATTGTTATCCTGAGTTTATTATTCAAGGTAGATGCATGAAATTTGGACATTTTGTGTATATTGACTTTAAAAATAGAACTATGAAATTAAAACTTAAAAAATTTAAATATTTTTTAAAATTTAAATTAATTTTTAAAATAAAATTAAAATTGTAAAATTTTTGTAAAAAAAATGTACATGTATTGAGCCTATGGGGTTGATACTCAGTATTATCACCATGTATGTATTTCTATAGATTTATGCATTGCTGATTGTTTGTTTTGAGTAAGGAGGATGAAAGAAAGAAAGAGAGACTGGTCTTTATTTTATTTGACTATGCTGGTATGACAGTTTTATCTTAAATCATACATACACTATTTCATTCATTCATTCATTCATTCATTCATTCATTCATTCATTCATTCAATGCTACATTCATTCATTCATTAATTCATTCAGTCAGGCAGTCAGTTCATGTTATTTTAGAATATGTTTGTTTGTTTGCTTGTTTATTTCTTTATTTATGTCTTGATATTCTGAGAAAACTGTTTCGACCTCTCCATAGGTCTCATCAGGTGGTAACAGGTAACACAACTGCACATAACATGCGTTGTGTTACCTACGGATTTCCCCACGACAGTTTTCCTTTCTGTATTATGTGTTTTTCATTGTGTCTTTTGGGCACTGTCCTTTTGTACATGGACTAAGATCCTCTTTTCTGTCTGCAGTGTCCTTGGCTCCTGGTGAACCTGTGCGTAGGAGTGATCACCCTTGGAATGACTGTGCAGCATGACTTCCTGTTCTGGGCTGAGTTCTGTACCTTAGATGAGCCTGTATCATATATCCCTGTCTTTCCAGTACACATTTCCTGTTTTCCGGATACTTTGGATACAAATGATGGTAAGTACAGTGTTTTATCCATTTGATCCAGTGATCTCAGAGTACTTGGTGAAAGTATACCCCCAAGTGTTTTACTTTTGTTTTCAGAGATGATCCAAGTCTGTTATTGAGTCTGTGTATTGTTGAATGCACTCTTGCCTCAAAGTTTCTTGAATAGTTGACATTTTTAGGTACGGAAACACTGATTGATCTGTTCACAGCCTCACATTTCTGCATGTTTGTATTAAGTTGCAGTCTTTGTACAACATCACAGGAAAGTTTCATTTTCAGCACTTCCAGGAGAATATTCTTATCATTTTCTGTCATGTTTAGATGAGTCACTGGATGATGGCCCATTGTCTGCCATATCCATTTCATTTAGCTGTACAGTAGCTTGACCTACAATGTTGGAAGCCCTTTGCATAGATGTTCTGCTAGGTGGTGGAATGTAAGAGGCTGCAAGTAGGTATCTAGCCCTGGTGTTGCCCATTGGTGTATCCTGTAGTCCAGCTTGACACGTCATATTTACAGCAGCAGGATTTGGCCCAGGTTTAGCTGTTTTTATCTCGTCATACAGCTTATACTCTGGTGACTTAAAACTGCAGTTTTTACACATCATAGTATGCTTCCAAGCAAGTCCCCACTTTGTTTCATTAGCAATTTTGAAATCAGGTTTCACATCTGTTGTCTTGATTTCCATGATGATGGATGATATCACTCCAGATTTCCACATTTTTATTCATACAGATCATACATGTCCCCTCATGCTGATTCACTTCTGTCTCTTTCAGGGTCAGTCTTGCTTTGGATGATGGCCGTAGAATTCTAGCAGACCCAGGTGTGCCATTACAGTCTGGTGCCACAACTGACTGGAGACCCCCACCTGTCGGCTTCGTCACTGCCATGAGAGAGAACTTGTCTGCATCCATTCTTCTGGTCACTTGAGCAGATGCAGCACTGGAACTTGGTAAACTATCATCAGTCAGAAATCTGACCCCTTTGTTATGTGGAATATTTCCTGGTTTAAAGAAAGTTTTCTTCTTCTTGGTGTACCCTTTCATGGTTTCAGTTAAAATAACTGCACGTAAAAGTACAAGAATTAGCCTCTCTCCCCCTTATATAACTGGGAAAAGGTGTGCTGCCCTGGTATCATGAATAACTAGCGTATTCAGATGCCACCAGATTTCAGGTGCTACCTATTATTGACAGGCCCTGGTTTAATTACTTCACACCTGATAAGGAAAACCATTGATGTTTGTGATAAAGGATTGGAGACATGTTGCAAAAGAACCAAATTTGTCAACTTGAGTTTTTAAATTTTCATGAAAATTTAATTTAAATTCAAATTTTTAAATAAAAATATGTATCCTATTTTAAAATGGACTCTCCACTGAGAGTTTAGCAGCCAGGTTTAATTTCTAGTAATTTCCAGATTTGTATGAAGACTAAAAACTAACTACAGTTTATTTCAAGTGTTTATCTTAATTAATAAATTCACCATTCAACTTTAAGTTTTGTGAATTGTTCACAGTCTGCCATTTTGAAATTCATACTGTTTGTAATACAATGGTGTCAGATAAAATTTATATGCATGCATCAAATTCATTGAAACTTTGCAGCAGTATTTCAGACACTTTTATTTTAGTTTTTTTTCATTCAGGTGAAAATTTCTGACCCTGATAGGAATCGGGACACAATTAATACTTCCGGTTCAGTACCTATGAATGTAGTCCGAGTCTATTTTTAGATCATTTTTTCCTCTCTCATTTTGGTGGTGATGTATGCATTAGATTTAGTCATTCTTAGTATTGATTTAAAGGAAATTGGTTATTGTTTAGAATATGAGCATTATAGTGTGGTTGTCTGTGTGTATTTTGGCGACAGTGCACAGTGAGTAATGAGGCATTGGTGCTGATCCGGAAGTGAAATCTGTGACTCATTGCACGTTGCTTTGTTTACAGTCCAGCCATTCACAAGAATGCCGGTTAACCTTTGACAAGAATTTCAGCGTGAGTTCATCTTTGAAGATACTTTACAGCAACATATGATTTATTAGGATTTGGACACAGTGGAAAGTTCAGTACTGACAAACAAATGTAGAGACTATATAGGAAAATGAATTGTGGTCTAAGGCCTGTCAGTAAGGAAGGTTATAAAAGTTTAAATTGTTATCCTGAGTTTATTATTCAAGGTAGATGCATGAAATTTGGACATTTTGTGTATATTGACTTTAAAAATAGAACTATGAAATTAAAACTTAAAAAATTTAAATATTTTTTAAAATTTAAATTAATTTTTAAAATAAAATTAAAATTGTAAAATTTTTGTAAAAAAAATGTACATGTATTGAGCCTATGGGGTTGATACTCAGTATTATCACCATGTATGTATTTCTATAGATTTATGCATTGCTGATTGTTTGTTTTGAGTAAGGAGGATGAAAGAAAGAAAGAGAGACTGGTCTTTATTTTATTTGACTATGCTGGTATGACAGTTTTATCTTAAATCATACATACACTATTTCATTCATTCATTCATTCATTCATTCATTCATTCATTCATTCAATGCTACATTCATTCATTCATTAATTCATTCAGTCAGGCAGTCAGTTCATGTTATTTTAGAATATGTTTGTTTGTTTGCTTGTTTATTTCTTTATTTATGTCTTGATATTCTGAGAAAACTGTTTCGACCTCTCCATAGGTCTCATCAGGTGGTAACAGGTAACACAACTGCACATAACATGCGTTGTGTTACCTACGGATTTCCCCACGACAGTTTTCCTTTCTGTATTATGTGTTTTTCATTGTGTCTTTTGGGCACTGTCCTTTTGTACATGGACTAAGATCCTCTTTTCTGTCTGCAGTGTCCTTGGCTCCTGGTGAACCTGTGCGTAGGAGTGATCACCCTTGGAATGACTGTGCAGCATGACTTCCTGTTCTGGGCTGAGTTCTGTACCTTAGATGAGCCTGTATCATATATCCCTGTCTTTCCAGTACACATTTCCTGTTTTCCGGATACTTTGGATACAAATGATGGTAAGTACAGTGTTTTATCCATTTGATCCAGTGATCTCAGAGTACTTGGTGAAAGTATACCCCCAAGTGTTTTACTTTTGTTTTCAGAGATGATCCAAGTCTGTTATTGAGTCTGTGTATTGTTGAATGCACTCTTGCCTCAAAGTTTCTTGAATAGTTGACATTTTTAGGTACGGAAACACTGATTGATCTGTTCACAGCCTCACATTTCTGCATGTTTGTATTAAGTTGCAGTCTTTGTACAACATCACAGGAAAGTTTCATTTTCAGCACTTCCAGGAGAATATTCTTATCATTTTCTGTCATGTTTAGATGAGTCACTGGATGATGGCCCATTGTCTGCCATATCCATTTCATTTAGCTGTACAGTAGCTTGACCTACAATGTTGGAAGCCCTTTGCATAGATGTTCTGCTAGGTGGTGGAATGTAAGAGGCTGCAAGTAGGTATCTAGCCCTGGTGTTGCCCATTGGTGTATCCTGTAGTCCAGCTTGACACATCATATTTACAGCAGCAGGATTTGGCCCAGGTTTAGCTGTTTTTATCTCGTCATACAGCTTATACTCTGGTGACTTAAAACTGCAGTTTTTACACATCATAGTATGCTTCCAAGCAAGTCCCCACTTTGTTTCATTAGCAATTTTGAAATCAGGTTTCACATCTGTTGTCTTGATTTCCATGATGATGGATGATATCACTCCAGATTTCCACATTTTTATTCATACAGATCATACATGTCCCCTCATGCTGATTCACTTCTGTCTCTTTCAGGGTCAGTCTTGCTTTGGATGATGGCCGTAGAATTCTAGCAGACCCAGGTGTGCCATTACAGTCTGGTGCCACAACTGACTGGAGACCCCCACCTGTCGGCTTCGTCACTGCCATGAGAGAGAACTTGTCTGCATCCATTCTTCTGGTCACTTGAGCAGATGCAGCACTGGAACTTGGTAAACTATCATCAGTCAGAAATCTGACCCCTTTGTTATGTGGAATATTTCCTGGTTTAAAGAAAGTTTTCTTCTTCTTGGTGTACCCTTTCATGGTTTCAGTTAAAATAACTGCACGTAAAAGTACAAGAATTAGCCTCTCTCCCCCTTATATAACTGGGAAAAGGTGTGCTGCCCTGGTATCATGAATAACTAGCGTATTCAGATGCCACCAGATTTCAGGTGCTACCTATTATTGACAGGCCCTGGTTTAATTACTTCACACCTGATAAGGAAAACCATTGATGTTTGTGATAAAGGATTGGAGACATGTTGCAAAAGAACCAAATTTGTCAACTTGAGTTTTTAAATTTTCATGAAAATTTAATTTAAATTCAAATTTTTAAATAAAAATATGTATCCTATTTTAAAATGGACTCTCCACTGAGAGTTTAGCAGCCAGGTTTAATTTCTAGTAATTTCCAGATTTGTATGAAGACTAAAAACTAACTACAGTTTATTTCAAGTGTTTATCTTAATTAATAAATTCACCATTCAACTTTAAGTTTTGTGAATTGTTCACAGTCGGCCATTTTGAAATTCATACTGTTTGTAATACAATGGTGTCAGATAAAATTTATATGCATGCATCAAATTCATTGAAACTTTGCAGCAGTATTTCAGACACTTTTATTTTAGTTTTTTTTCATTCAGGTGAAAATTTCTGACCCTGATAGGAATCGGGACACAATTAATACTTCCGGTTCAGTACCTATGAATGTAGTCCGAGTCTATTTTTAGATCATTTTTTCCTCTCTCATTTTGGTGGTGATGTATGCATTAGATTTAGTCATTCTTAGTATTGATTTAAAGGAAATTGGTTATTGTTTAGAATATGAGCATTATAGTGTGGTTGTCTGTGTGTATTTTGGCGACAGTGCACAGTGAGTAATGAGGCATTGGTGCTGATCCGGAAGTGAAATCTGTGACTCATTGCACGTTGCTTTGTTTACAGTCCAGCCATTCACAAGAATGCCGGTTAACCTTTGACAAGAATTTCAGCGTGAGTTCATCTTTGAAGATACTTTACAGCAACATATGATTTATTAGGATTTGGACACAGTGGAAAGTTCAGTACTGACAAACAAATGTAGAGACTATATAGGAAAATGAATTGTGGTCTAAGGCCTGTCAGTAAGGAAGGTTATAAAAGTTTAAATTGTTATCCTGAGTTTATTATTCAAGGTAGATGCATGAAATTTGGACATTTTGTGTATATTGACTTTAAAAATAGAACTATGAAATTAAAACTTAAAAAATTTAAATATTTTTTAAAATTTAAATTAATTTTTAAAATAAAATTAAAATTGTAAAATTTTTGTAAAAAAAATGTACATGTATTGAGCCTATGGGGTTGATACTCAGTATTATCACCATGTATGTATTTCTATAGATTTATGCATTGCTGATTGTTTGTTTTGAGTAAGGAGGATGAAAGAAAGAAAGAGAGACTGGTCTTTATTTTATTTGACTATGCTGGTATGACAGTTTTATCTTAAATCATACATACACTATTTCATTCATTCATTCATTCATTCATTCATTCATTCATTCATTCATTCAATGCTACATTCATTCATTCATTAATTCATTCAGTCAGGCAGTCAGTTCATGTTATTTTAGAATATGTTTGTTTGTTTGCTTGTTTATTTCTTTATTTATGTCTTGATATTCTGAGAAAACTGTTTCGACCTCTCCATAGGTCTCATCAGGTGGTAACAGGTAACACAACTGCACATAACATGCGTTGTGTTACCTACGGATTTCCCCACGACAGTTTTCCTTTCTGTATTATGTGTTTTTCATTGTGTCTTTTGGGCACTGTCCTTTTGTACATGGACTAAGATCCTCTTTTCTGTCTGCAGTGTCCTTGGCTCCTGGTGAACCTGTGCGTAGGAGTGATCACCCTTGGAATGACTGTGCAGCATGACTTCCTGTTCTGGGCTGAGTTCTGTACCTTAGATGAGCCTGTATCATATATCCCTGTCTTTCCAGTACACATTTCCTGTTTTCCGGATACTTTGGATACAAATGATGGTAAGTACAGTGTTTTATCCATTTGATCCAGTGATCTCAGAGTACTTGGTGAAAGTATACCCCCAAGTGTTTTACTTTTGTTTTCAGAGATGATCCAAGTCTGTTATTGAGTCTGTGTATTGTTGAATGCACTCTTGCCTCAAAGTTTCTTGAATAGTTGACATTTTTAGGTACGGAAACACTGATTGATCTGTTCACAGCCTCACATTTCTGCATGTTTGTATTAAGTTGCAGTCTTTGTACAACATCACAGGAAAGTTTCATTTTCAGCACTTCCAGGAGAATATTCTTATCATTTTCTGTCATGTTTAGATGAGTCACTGGATGATGGCCCATTGTCTGCCATATCCATTTCATTTAGCTGTACAGTAGCTTGACCTACAATGTTGGAAGCCCTTTGCATAGATGTTCTGCTAGGTGGTGGAATGTAAGAGGCTGCAAGTAGGTATCTAGCCCTGGTGTTGCCCATTGGTGTATCCTGTAGTCCAGCTTGACACATCATATTTACAGCAGCAGGATTTGGCCCAGGTTTAGCTGTTTTTATCTCGTCATACAGCTTATACTCTGGTGACTTAAAACTGCAGTTTTTACACATCATAGTATGCTTCCAAGCAAGTCCCCACTTTGTTTCATTAGCAATTTTGAAATCAGGTTTCACATCTGTTGTCTTGATTTCCATGATGATGGATGATATCACTCCAGATTTCCACATTTTTATTCATACAGATCATACATGTCCCCTCATGCTGATTCACTTCTGTCTCTTTCAGGGTCAGTCTTGCTTTGGATGATGGCCGTAGAATTCTAGCAGACCCAGGTGTGCCATTACAGTCTGGTGCCACAACTGACTGGAGACCCCCACCTGTCGGCTTCGTCACTGCCATGAGAGAGAACTTGTCTGCATCCATTCTTCTGGTCACTTGAGCAGATGCAGCACTGGAACTTGGTAAACTATCATCAGTCAGAAATCTGACCCCTTTGTTATGTGGAATATTTCCTGGTTTAAAGAAAGTTTTCTTCTTCTTGGTGTACCCTTTCATGGTTTCAGTTAAAATAACTGCACGTAAAAGTACAAGAATTAGCCTCTCTCCCCCTTATATAACTGGGAAAAGGTGTGCTGCCCTGGTATCATGAATAACTAGCGTATTCAGATGCCACCAGATTTCAGGTGCTACCTATTATTGACAGGCCCTGGTTTAATTACTTCACACCTGATAAGGAAAACCATTGATGTTTGTGATAAAGGATTGGAGACATGTTGCAAAAGAACCAAATTTGTCAACTTGAGTTTTTAAATTTTCATGAAAATTTAATTTAAATTCAAATTTTTAAATAAAAATATGTATCCTATTTTAAAATGGACTCTCCACTGAGAGTTTAGCAGCCAGGTTTAATTTCTAGTAATTTCCAGATTTGTATGAAGACTAAAAACTAACTACAGTTTATTTCAAGTGTTTATCTTAATTAATAAATTCACCATTCAACTTTAAGTTTTGTGAATTGTTCACAGTCGGCCATTTTGAAATTCATACTGTTTGTAATACAATGGTGTCAGATAAAATTTATATGCATGCATCAAATTCATTGAAACTTTGCAGCAGTATTTCAGACACTTTTATTTTAGTTTTTTTTCATTCAGGTGAAAATTTCTGACCCTGATAGGAATCGGGACACAATTAATACTTCCGGTTCAGTACCTATGAATGTAGTCCGAGTCTATTTTTAGATCATTTTTTCCTCTCTCATTTTGGTGGTGATGTATGCATTAGATTTAGTCATTCTTAGTATTGATTTAAAGGAAATTGGTTATTGTTTAGAATATGAGCATTATAGTGTGGTTGTCTGTGTGTATTTTGGCGACAGTGCACAGTGAGTAATGAGGCATTGGTGCTGATCCGGAAGTGAAATCTGTGACTCATTGCACGTTGCTTTGTTTACAGTCCAGCCATTCACAAGAATGCCGGTTAACCTTTGACAAGAATTTCAGCGTGAGTTCATCTTTGAAGATACTTTACAGCAACATATGATTTATTAGGATTTGGACACAGTGGAAAGTTCAGTACTGACAAACAAATGTAGAGACTATATAGGAAAATGAATTGTGGTCTAAGGCCTGTCAGTAAGGAAGGTTATAAAAGTTTAAATTGTTATCCTGAGTTTATTATTCAAGGTAGATGCATGAAATTTGGACATTTTGTGTATATTGACTTTAAAAATAGAACTATGAAATTAAAACTTAAAAAATTTAAATATTTTTTAAAATTTAAATTAATTTTTAAAATAAAATTAAAATTGTAAAATTTTTGTAAAAAAAATGTACATGTATTGAGCCTATGGGGTTGATACTCAGTATTATCACCATGTATGTATTTCTATAGATTTATGCATTGCTGATTGTTTGTTTTGAGTAAGGAGGATGAAAGAAAGAAAGAGAGACTGGTCTTTATTTTATTTGACTATGCTGGTATGACAGTTTTATCTTAAATCATACATACACTATTTCATTCATTCATTCATTCATTCATTCATTCATTCATTCATTCATTCAATGCTACATTCATTCATTCATTAATTCATTCAGTCAGGCAGTCAGTTCATGTTATTTTAGAATATGTTTGTTTGTTTGCTTGTTTATTTCTTTATTTATGTCTTGATATTCTGAGAAAACTGTTTCGACCTCTCCATAGGTCTCATCAGGTGGTAACAGGTAACACAACTGCACATAACATGCGTTGTGTTACCTACGGATTTCCCCACGACAGTTTTCCTTTCTGTATTATGTGTTTTTCATTGTGTCTTTTGGGCACTGTCCTTTTGTACATGGACTAAGATCCTCTTTTCTGTCTGCAGTGTCCTTGGCTCCTGGTGAACCTGTGCGTAGGAGTGATCACCCTTGGAATGACTGTGCAGCATGACTTCCTGTTCTGGGCTGAGTTCTGTACCTTAGATGAGCCTGTATCATATATCCCTGTCTTTCCAGTACACATTTCCTGTTTTCCGGATACTTTGGATACAAATGATGGTAAGTACAGTGTTTTATCCATTTGATCCAGTGATCTCAGAGTACTTGGTGAAAGTATACCCCCAAGTGTTTTACTTTTGTTTTCAGAGATGATCCAAGTCTGTTATTGAGTCTGTGTATTGTTGAATGCACTCTTGCCTCAAAGTTTCTTGAATAGTTGACATTTTTAGGTACGGAAACACTGATTGATCTGTTCACAGCCTCACATTTCTGCATGTTTGTATTAAGTTGCAGTCTTTGTACAACATCACAGGAAAGTTTCATTTTCAGCACTTCCAGGAGAATATTCTTATCATTTTCTGTCATGTTTAGATGAGTCACTGGATGATGGCCCATTGTCTGCCATATCCATTTCATTTAGCTGTACAGTAGCTTGACCTACAATGTTGGAAGCCCTTTGCATAGATGTTCTGCTAGGTGGTGGAATGTAAGAGGCTGCAAGTAGGTATCTAGCCCTGGTGTTGCCCATTGGTGTATCCTGTAGTCCAGCTTGACACATCATATTTACAGCAGCAGGATTTGGCCCAGGTTTAGCTGTTTTTATCTCGTCATACAGCTTATACTCTGGTGACTTAAAACTGCAGTTTTTACACATCATAGTATGCTTCCAAGCAAGTCCCCACTTTGTTTCATTAGCAATTTTGAAATCAGGTTTCACATCTGTTGTCTTGATTTCCATGATGATGGATGATATCACTCCAGATTTCCACATTTTTATTCATACAGATCATACATGTCCCCTCATGCTGATTCACTTCTGTCTCTTTCAGGGTCAGTCTTGCTTTGGATGATGGCCGTAGAATTCTAGCAGACCCAGGTGTGCCATTACAGTCTGGTGCCACAACTGACTGGAGACCCCCACCTGTCGGCTTCGTCACTGCCATGAGAGAGAACTTGTCTGCATCCATTCTTCTGGTCACTTGAGCAGATGCAGCACTGGAACTTGGTAAACTATCATCAGTCAGAAATCTGACCCCTTTGTTATGTGGAATATTTCCTGGTTTAAAGAAAGTTTTCTTCTTCTTGGTGTACCCTTTCATGGTTTCAGTTAAAATAACTGCACGTAAAAGTACAAGAATTAGCCTCTCTCCCCCTTATATAACTGGGAAAAGGTGTGCTGCCCTGGTATCATGAATAACTAGCGTATTCAGATGCCACCAGATTTCAGGTGCTACCTATTATTGACAGGCCCTGGTTTAATTACTTCACACCTGATAAGGAAAACCATTGATGTTTGTGATAAAGGATTGGAGACATGTTGCAAAAGAACCAAATTTGTCAACTTGAGTTTTTAAATTTTCATGAAAATTTAATTTAAATTCAAATTTTTAAATAAAAATATGTATCCTATTTTAAAATGGACTCTCCACTGAGAGTTTAGCAGCCAGGTTTAATTTCTAGTAATTTCCAGATTTGTATGAAGACTAAAAACTAACTACAGTTTATTTCAAGTGTTTATCTTAATTAATAAATTCACCATTCAACTTTAAGTTTTGTGAATTGTTCACAGTCGGCCATTTTGAAATTCATACTGTTTGTAATACAATGGTGTCAGATAAAATTTATATGCATGCATCAAATTCATTGAAACTTTGCAGCAGTATTTCAGACACTTTTATTTTAGTTTTTTTTCATTCAGGTGAAAATTTCTGACCCTGATAGGAATCGGGACACAATTAATACTTCCGGTTCAGTACCTATGAATGTAGTCCGAGTCTATTTTTAGATCATTTTTTCCTCTCTCATTTTGGTGGTGATGTATGCATTAGATTTAGTCATTCTTAGTATTGATTTAAAGGAAATTGGTTATTGTTTAGAATATGAGCATTATAGTGTGGTTGTCTGTGTGTATTTTGGCGACAGTGCACAGTGAGTAATGAGGCATTGGTGCTGATCCGGAAGTGAAATCTGTGACTCATTGCACGTTGCTTTGTTTACAGTCCAGCCATTCACAAGAATGCCGGTTAACCTTTGACAAGAATTTCAGCGTGAGTTCATCTTTGAAGATACTTTACAGCAACATATGATTTATTAGGATTTGGACACAGTGGAAAGTTCAGTACTGACAAACAAATGTAGAGACTATATAGGAAAATGAATTGTGGTCTAAGGCCTGTCAGTAAGGAAGGTTATAAAAGTTTAAATTGTTATCCTGAGTTTATTATTCAAGGTAGATGCATGAAATTTGGACATTTTGTGTATATTGACTTTAAAAATAGAACTATGAAATTAAAACTTAAAAAATTTAAATATTTTTTAAAATTTAAATTAATTTTTAAAATAAAATTAAAATTGTAAAATTTTTGTAAAAAAAATGTACATGTATTGAGCCTATGGGGTTGATACTCAGTATTATCACCATGTATGTATTTCTATAGATTTATGCATTGCTGATTGTTTGTTTTGAGTAAGGAGGATGAAAGAAAGAAAGAGAGACTGGTCTTTATTTTATTTGACTATGCTGGTATGACAGTTTTATCTTAAATCATACATACACTATTTCATTCATTCATTCATTCATTCATTCATTCATTCATTCATTCAATGCTACATTCATTCATTCATTAATTCATTCAGTCAGGCAGTCAGTTCATGTTATTTTAGAATATGTTTGTTTGTTTGCTTGTTTATTTCTTTATTTATGTCTTGATATTCTGAGAAAACTGTTTCGACCTCTCCATAGGTCTCATCAGGTGGTAACAGGTAACACAACTGCACATAACATGCGTTGTGTTACCTACGGATTTCCCCACGACAGTTTTCCTTTCTGTATTATGTGTTTTTCATTGTGTCTTTTGGGCACTGTCCTTTTGTACATGGACTAAGATCCTCTTTTCTGTCTGCAGTGTCCTTGGCTCCTGGTGAACCTGTGCGTAGGAGTGATCACCCTTGGAATGACTGTGCAGCATGACTTCCTGTTCTGGGCTGAGTTCTGTACCTTAGATGAGCCTGTATCATATATCCCTGTCTTTCCAGTACACATTTCCTGTTTTCCGGATACTTTGGATACAAATGATGGTAAGTACAGTGTTTTATCCATTTGATCCAGTGATCTCAGAGTACTTGGTGAAAGTATACCCCCAAGTGTTTTACTTTTGTTTTCAGAGATGATCCAAGTCTGTTATTGAGTCTGTGTATTGTTGAATGCACTCTTGCCTCAAAGTTTCTTGAATAGTTGACATTTTTAGGTACGGAAACACTGATTGATCTGTTCACAGCCTCACATTTCTGCATGTTTGTATTAAGTTGCAGTCTTTGTACAACATCACAGGAAAGTTTCATTTTCAGCACTTCCAGGAGAATATTCTTATCATTTTCTGTCATGTTTAGATGAGTCACTGGATGATGGCCCATTGTCTGCCATATCCATTTCATTTAGCTGTACAGTAGCTTGACCTACAATGTTGGAAGCCCTTTGCATAGATGTTCTGCTAGGTGGTGGAATGTAAGAGGCTGCAAGTAGGTATCTAGCCCTGGTGTTGCCCATTGGTGTATCCTGTAGTCCAGCTTGACACATCATATTTACAGCAGCAGGATTTGGCCCAGGTTTAGCTGTTTTTATCTCGTCATACAGCTTATACTCTGGTGACTTAAAACTGCAGTTTTTACACATCATAGTATGCTTCCAAGCAAGTCCCCACTTTGTTTCATTAGCAATTTTGAAATCAGGTTTCACATCTGTTGTCTTGATTTCCATGATGATGGATGATATCACTCCAGATTTCCACATTTTTATTCATACAGATCATACATGTCCCCTCATGCTGATTCACTTCTGTCTCTTTCAGGGTCAGTCTTGCTTTGGATGATGGCCGTAGAATTCTAGCAGACCCAGGTGTGCCATTACAGTCTGGTGCCACAACTGACTGGAGACCCCCACCTGTCGGCTTCGTCACTGCCATGAGAGAGAACTTGTCTGCATCCATTCTTCTGGTCACTTGAGCAGATGCAGCACTGGAACTTGGTAAACTATCATCAGTCAGAAATCTGACCCCTTTGTTATGTGGAATATTTCCTGGTTTAAAGAAAGTTTTCTTCTTCTTGGTGTACCCTTTCATGGTTTCAGTTAAAATAACTGCACGTAAAAGTACAAGAATTAGCCTCTCTCCCCCTTATATAACTGGGAAAAGGTGTGCTGCCCTGGTATCATGAATAACTAGCGTATTCAGATGCCACCAGATTTCAGGTGCTACCTATTATTGACAGGCCCTGGTTTAATTACTTCACACCTGATAAGGAAAACCATTGATGTTTGTGATAAAGGATTGGAGACATGTTGCAAAAGAACCAAATTTGTCAACTTGAGTTTTTAAATTTTCATGAAAATTTAATTTAAATTCAAATTTTTAAATAAAAATATGTATCCTATTTTAAAATGGACTCTCCACTGAGAGTTTAGCAGCCAGGTTTAATTTCTAGTAATTTCCAGATTTGTATGAAGACTAAAAACTAACTACAGTTTATTTCAAGTGTTTATCTTAATTAATAAATTCACCATTCAACTTTAAGTTTTGTGAATTGTTCACAGTCTGCCATTTTGAAATTCATACTGTTTGTAATACAATGGTGTCAGATAAAATTTATATGCATGCATCAAATTCATTGAAACTTTGCAGCAGTATTTCAGACACTTTTATTTTAGTTTTTTTTCATTCAGGTGAAAATTTCTGACCCTGATAGGAATCGGGACACAATTAATACTTCCGGTTCAGTACCTATGAATGTAGTCCGAGTCTATTTTTAGATCATTTTTTCCTCTCTCATTTTGGTGGTGATGTATGCATTAGATTTAGTCATTCTTAGTATTGATTTAAAGGAAATTGGTTATTGTTTAGAATATGAGCATTATAGTGTGGTTGTCTGTGTGTATTTTGGCGACAGTGCACAGTGAGTAATGAGGCATTGGTGCTGATCCGGAAGTGAAATCTGTGACTCATTGCACGTTGCTTTGTTTACAGTCCAGCCATTCACAAGAATGCCGGTTAACCTTTGACAAGAATTTCAGCGTGAGTTCATCTTTGAAGATACTTTACAGCAACATATGATTTATTAGGATTTGGACACAGTGGAAAGTTCAGTACTGACAAACAAATGTAGAGACTATATAGGAAAATGAATTGTGGTCTAAGGCCTGTCAGTAAGGAAGGTTATAAAAGTTTAAATTGTTATCCTGAGTTTATTATTCAAGGTAGATGCATGAAATTTGGACATTTTGTGTATATTGACTTTAAAAATAGAACTATGAAATTAAAACTTAAAAAATTTAAATATTTTTTAAAATTTAAATTAATTTTTAAAATAAAATTAAAATTGTAAAATTTTTGTAAAAAAAATGTACATGTATTGAGCCTATGGGGTTGATACTCAGTATTATCACCATGTATGTATTTCTATAGATTTATGCATTGCTGATTGTTTGTTTTGAGTAAGGAGGATGAAAGAAAGAAAGAGAGACTGGTCTTTATTTTATTTGACTATGCTGGTATGACAGTTTTATCTTAAATCATACATACACTATTTCATTCATTCATTCATTCATTCATTCATTCATTCATTCATTCAATGCTACATTCATTCATTCATTAATTCATTCAGTCAGGCAGTCAGTTCATGTTATTTTAGAATATGTTTGTTTGTTTGCTTGTTTATTTCTTTATTTATGTCTTGATATTCTGAGAAAACTGTTTCGACCTCTCCATAGGTCTCATCAGGTGGTAACAGGTAACACAACTGCACATAACATGCGTTGTGTTACCTACGGATTTCCCCACGACAGTTTTCCTTTCTGTATTATGTGTTTTTCATTGTGTCTTTTGGGCACTGTCCTTTTGTACATGGACTAAGATCCTCTTTTCTGTCTGCAGTGTCCTTGGCTCCTGGTGAACCTGTGCGTAGGAGTGATCACCCTTGGAATGACTGTGCAGCATGACTTCCTGTTCTGGGCTGAGTTCTGTACCTTAGATGAGCCTGTATCATATATCCCTGTCTTTCCAGTACACATTTCCTGTTTTCCGGATACTTTGGATACAAATGATGGTAAGTACAGTGTTTTATCCATTTGATCCAGTGATCTCAGAGTACTTGGTGAAAGTATACCCCCAAGTGTTTTACTTTTGTTTTCAGAGATGATCCAAGTCTGTTATTGAGTCTGTGTATTGTTGAATGCACTCTTGCCTCAAAGTTTCTTGAATAGTTGACATTTTTAGGTACGGAAACACTGATTGATCTGTTCACAGCCTCACATTTCTGCATGTTTGTATTAAGTTGCAGTCTTTGTACAACATCACAGGAAAGTTTCATTTTCAGCACTTCCAGGAGAATATTCTTATCATTTTCTGTCATGTTTAGATGAGTCACTGGATGATGGCCCATTGTCTGCCATATCCATTTCATTTAGCTGTACAGTAGCTTGACCTACAATGTTGGAAGCCCTTTGCATAGATGTTCTGCTAGGTGGTGGAATGTAAGAGGCTGCAAGTAGGTATCTAGCCCTGGTGTTGCCCATTGGTGTATCCTGTAGTCCAGCTTGACACATCATATTTACAGCAGCAGGATTTGGCCCAGGTTTAGCTGTTTTTATCTCGTCATACAGCTTATACTCTGGTGACTTAAAACTGCAGTTTTTACACATCATAGTATGCTTCCAAGCAAGTCCCCACTTTGTTTCATTAGCAATTTTGAAATCAGGTTTCACATCTGTTGTCTTGATTTCCATGATGATGGATGATATCACTCCAGATTTCCACATTTTTATTCATACAGATCATACATGTCCCCTCATGCTGATTCACTTCTGTCTCTTTCAGGGTCAGTCTTGCTTTGGATGATGGCCGTAGAATTCTAGCAGACCCAGGTGTGCCATTACAGTCTGGTGCCACAACTGACTGGAGACCCCCACCTGTCGGCTTCGTCACTGCCATGAGAGAGAACTTGTCTGCATCCATTCTTCTGGTCACTTGAGCAGATGCAGCACTGGAACTTGGTAAACTATCATCAGTCAGAAATCTGACCCCTTTGTTATGTGGAATATTTCCTGGTTTAAAGAAAGTTTTCTTCTTCTTGGTGTACCCTTTCATGGTTTCAGTTAAAATAACTGCACGTAAAAGTACAAGAATTAGCCTCTCTCCCCCTTATATAACTGGGAAAAGGTGTGCTGCCCTGGTATCATGAATAACTAGCGTATTCAGATGCCACCAGATTTCAGGTGCTACCTATTATTGACAGGCCCTGGTTTAATTACTTCACACCTGATAAGGAAAACCATTGATGTTTGTGATAAAGGATTGGAGACATGTTGCAAAAGAACCAAATTTGTCAACTTGAGTTTTTAAATTTTCATGAAAATTTAATTTAAATTCAAATTTTTAAATAAAAATATGTATCCTATTTTAAAATGGACTCTCCACTGAGAGTTTAGCAGCCAGGTTTAATTTCTAGTAATTTCCAGATTTGTATGAAGACTAAAAACTAACTACAGTTTATTTCAAGTGTTTATCTTAATTAATAAATTCACCATTCAACTTTAAGTTTTGTGAATTGTTCACAGTCGGCCATTTTGAAATTCATACTGTTTGTAATACAATGGTGTCAGATAAAATTTATATGCATGCATCAAATTCATTGAAACTTTGCAGCAGTATTTCAGACACTTTTATTTTAGTTTTTTTTCATTCAGGTGAAAATTTCTGACCCTGATAGGAATCGGGACACAATTAATACTTCCGGTTCAGTACCTATGAATGTAGTCCGAGTCTATTTTTAGATCATTTTTTCCTCTCTCATTTTGGTGGTGATGTATGCATTAGATTTAGTCATTCTTAGTATTGATTTAAAGGAAATTGGTTATTGTTTAGAATATGAGCATTATAGTGTGGTTGTCTGTGTGTATTTTGGCGACAGTGCACAGTGAGTAATGAGGCATTGGTGCTGATCCGGAAGTGAAATCTGTGACTCATTGCACGTTGCTTTGTTTACAGTCCAGCCATTCACAAGAATGCCGGTTAACCTTTGACAAGAATTTCAGCGTGAGTTCATCTTTGAAGATACTTTACAGCAACATATGATTTATTAGGATTTGGACACAGTGGAAAGTTCAGTACTGACAAACAAATGTAGAGACTATATAGGAAAATGAATTGTGGTCTAAGGCCTGTCAGTAAGGAAGGTTATAAAAGTTTAAATTGTTATCCTGAGTTTATTATTCAAGGTAGATGCATGAAATTTGGACATTTTGTGTATATTGACTTTAAAAATAGAACTATGAAATTAAAACTTAAAAAATTTAAATATTTTTTAAAATTTAAATTAATTTTTAAAATAAAATTAAAATTGTAAAATTTTTGTAAAAAAAATGTACATGTATTGAGCCTATGGGGTTGATACTCAGTATTATCACCATGTATGTATTTCTATAGATTTATGCATTGCTGATTGTTTGTTTTGAGTAAGGAGGATGAAAGAAAGAAAGAGAGACTGGTCTTTATTTTATTTGACTATGCTGGTATGACAGTTTTATCTTAAATCATACATACACTATTTCATTCATTCATTCATTCATTCATTCATTCATTCAATGCTACATTCATTCATTCATTAATTCATTCAGTCAGGCAGTCAGTTCATGTTATTTTAGAATATGTTTGTTTGTTTGCTTGTTTATTTCTTTATTTATGTCTTGATATTCTGAGAAAACTGTTTCGACCTCTCCATAGGTCTCATCAGGTGGTAACAGGTAACACAACTGCACATAACATGCGTTGTGTTACCTACGGATTTCCCCACGACAGTTTTCCTTTCTGTATTATGTGTTTTTCATTGTGTCTTTTGGGCACTGTCCTTTTGTACATGGACTAAGATCCTCTTTTCTGTCTGCAGTGTCCTTGGCTCCTGGTGAACCTGTGCGTAGGAGTGATCACCCTTGGAATGACTGTGCAGCATGACTTCCTGTTCTGGGCTGAGTTCTGTACCTTAGATGAGCCTGTATCATATATCCCTGTCTTTCCAGTACACATTTCCTGTTTTCCGGATACTTTGGATACAAATGATGGTAAGTACAGTGTTTTATCCATTTGATCCAGTGATCTCAGAGTACTTGGTGAAAGTATACCCCCAAGTGTTTTACTTTTGTTTTCAGAGATGATCCAAGTCTGTTATTGAGTCTGTGTATTGTTGAATGCACTCTTGCCTCAAAGTTTCTTGAATAGTTGACATTTTTAGGTACGGAAACACTGATTGATCTGTTCACAGCCTCACATTTCTGCATGTTTGTATTAAGTTGCAGTCTTTGTACAACATCACAGGAAAGTTTCATTTTCAGCACTTCCAGGAGAATATTCTTATCATTTTCTGTCATGTTTAGATGAGTCACTGGATGATGGCCCATTGTCTGCCATATCCATTTCATTTAGCTGTACAGTAGCTTGACCTACAATGTTGGAAGCCCTTTGCATAGATGTTCTGCTAGGTGGTGGAATGTAAGAGGCTGCAAGTAGGTATCTAGCCCTGGTGTTGCCCATTGGTGTATCCTGTAGTCCAGCTTGACACATCATATTTACAGCAGCAGGATTTGGCCCAGGTTTAGCTGTTTTTATCTCGTCATACAGCTTATACTCTGGTGACTTAAAACTGCAGTTTTTACACATCATAGTATGCTTCCAAGCAAGTCCCCACTTTGTTTCATTAGCAATTTTGAAATCAGGTTTCACATCTGTTGTCTTGATTTCCATGATGATGGATGATATCACTCCAGATTTCCACATTTTTATTCATACAGATCATACATGTCCCCTCATGCTGATTCACTTCTGTCTCTTTCAGGGTCAGTCTTGCTTTGGATGATGGCCGTAGAATTCTAGCAGACCCAGGTGTGCCATTACAGTCTGGTGCCACAACTGACTGGAGACCCCCACCTGTCGGCTTCGTCACTGCCATGAGAGAGAACTTGTCTGCATCCATTCTTCTGGTCACTTGAGCAGATGCAGCACTGGAACTTGGTAAACTATCATCAGTCAGAAATCTGACCCCTTTGTTATGTGGAATATTTCCTGGTTTAAAGAAAGTTTTCTTCTTCTTGGTGTACCCTTTCATGGTTTCAGTTAAAATAACTGCACGTAAAAGTACAAGAATTAGCCTCTCTCCCCCTTATATAACTGGGAAAAGGTGTGCTGCCCTGGTATCATGAATAACTAGCGTATTCAGATGCCACCAGATTTCAGGTGCTACCTATTATTGACAGGCCCTGGTTTAATTACTTCACACCTGATAAGGAAAACCATTGATGTTTGTGATAAAGGATTGGAGACATGTTGCAAAAGAACCAAATTTGTCAACTTGAGTTTTTAAATTTTCATGAAAATTTAATTTAAATTCAAATTTTTAAATAAAAATATGTATCCTATTTTAAAATGGACTCTCCACTGAGAGTTTAGCAGCCAGGTTTAATTTCTAGTAATTTCCAGATTTGTATGAAGACTAAAAACTAACTACAGTTTATTTCAAGTGTTTATCTTAATTAATAAATTCACCATTCAACTTTAAGTTTTGTGAATTGTTCACAGTTGGCCATTTTGAAATTCATACTGTTTGTAATACAATGGTGTCAGATAAAATTTATATGCATGCATCAAATTCATTGAAACTTTGCAGCAGTATTTCAGACACTTTTATTTTAGTTTTTTTCCATTCAGGTGAAAATTTCTGACCCTGATAGGAATCGGGACACAATTAATACTTCCGTCGAGAGCGTCATCTTCTAGATCTTCATCACCCATGATCGACATCGAGAGAGCTTCATCTTCTAGATCTTCATCGAGAGCGTCATCTTCTAGATCTTTGTCATCCATGATCATCATCGAGAGCGTTATCTTCTAGATCTTCATCATCCATGATCATCATCTAGAGCTAAATCTTCTAGATCTTCATCGAGAGCGTCATGTTCTAGATCTTCATCATCCATGATCATCATCGAGAGCGTCATCTTCTCGATCATCGTCGAGAGCGTCATCTTCTAGATCTTCATTACCCATGATCATCGTCGAGAGCGTCATCTTCTAGATCTTCATCACCCATGATCGACATCGAGAGAGCTTCATCTTCTAGATCTTCATCGAGAGCGCCATCTTCTAGGTCTTCATCATCCATGATCATCATCGAGAGCGTCATCTTCTAGATCTTCACCACCCATGATCACCGTCGGGAGAGTCATCTTCTAGATCTTCATCGAGAGCGTCATCTTCTAGATCTTTATCGAGAGCGTCATCTTCTAGATCTTCATCATCCAAGATAATCATCGAGAGCGTCATCTTCTAGATCTTCATCATCCTTGATCATCGTCGTGAGCGTCATCTTCTAGATCTTCATCATCCATGATCGACATCGAGAGAGCTTCATCTTCTAGATCTTCATCATCCTTGATCATCGTCGAGAGCGTCATCTTCTAGATCTTCATCATCCATGATCATCATCGAGAGCGTCATCTTCTAGACATGGTTATCACAATAGCATGGCAAGACATAGCTATCACAATCAGCATGGCAAGACATGGGTATCACAATCAGCATGGCAAGACATGGGTATCAAAATCAGCATGGCAAGACATGGGTATCATTGTAATGGCATGGCCAAACATAGGCATCACAATAGCATGGCAAGACATAGGTATCACAATAGCATGGCAAGACATGGGTATCACAGTCAGCATGGCAAGACATAGGTATCACAATTAGCATGGCAAGACATAGATATCACAGTCAGCATGGCAAGACATAGGCATCACAATAGCATGGCAAGACATAGGTATCACAATAGCATTAAAAGACATGGGTATCACAGTCAGCATGGCAAGACATAAGTATCACAATCAGCATGGCAAGACATAGGTATCACAATAAGCATGGCAGGACATGGGTATCACAATCAGCATGGCAAGACATGGGTATCACAATCAGCATGGCAGGACATAGGTATCACAATCAGCATAGCAAGACATAGGTATCACAATCAGCATGGCAGGACATGGGTATCACAATCAGCATGGCAAGACGTGGGTATCATTGTAATGGCATGGCAAGACATGGGTATCA
Organism: Margaritifera margaritifera; assembly: GCA_029931535.1. Lineage (NCBI taxonomy): Eukaryota > Metazoa > Mollusca > Bivalvia > Unionida > Margaritiferidae > Margaritifera > Margaritifera margaritifera. The sequence goes on from JAQPZY010000303.1 coordinate 26,030, forward strand.
CAATCAGCATGGCAAGACATAGGTATCACAGTCAGCATGGCAAGACATAGGCATCACAATAGCATGGCAAGACATGGTATCACAATTAGCATGGCAAGACATGGGTATCATTGTAATGGCATGACAAGACATGGGTATCACAATCAGCATGGCAAGACATAGGTATCACAGTCAGCATGGCAAGACATAGGCATCACAATAGCATGGCAAGACATAGGTATCACAATAGCATGACAAGAAATTGGTATCACAATCAGCATGGCAAGACATGAGTATCAAAATCAGCATGGCAAGACATGGGTATCATTGTAATGGCATGGCCAAACATAGGCATCACAATAGCATGGCAAGACATAGGTATCACAATAGCATGGCAAGACATGGGTATCACAATTAGCGTGGCAAGACATAGATATCACAGTCAGCATGGCAAGACATAGGCATCACAATACCATGGCAAGACATAGGTATCACAATAGCATTAAAAGACATGGGTATCACAGTCAGCATGGCAAGACATAAGTATCACAATCAGCATGGCAAGACATAGGTATCACAATAAGCATGGCAGGACATGGGTATCACAATCACCATGGCAAGACATGGGTATCATTGTAATGGTATGGCAAGACATGGGTATCACAATCAACATGGCAAGACATAGGTATCACAATCAGCATAGCAGGACATAGGTATCACAATCAGCATGGCAGGACATGGGTATCACAATCAGCATGGCAAGACATAGGTATCATTCTAATGGCATGGCAAGACATGGGTATCACAATCAACATGGCAAGACATAGGTATCACAATAAGCATGGCAGGACATGGGTATCACAATCAGCATGGCAAGACATGGGTATCATTGTAATGGTATGGCAAGACATAGGTATCACAATTAGCATGGCAAGACATAGGTATCACAGTCAGCATGGCAAGACATAGGCATCACAATAGCATGGCAAGACATGGTATCACAATTAGCATGGCAAGACATGGGTATCAAAATCAGCATGGCAAGACATGGGTATCATTGTAATGGCATGGCCAAACATAGGCATCACAATAGCATGGCAAGACATAGGTATCGCAATAGCATGGCAAGACAAGGGTATCACAGTCAGCATGGCAAGACATAGGTATCACAATTAGCATGGCAAGACATAGATATCACAGTCAGCATGGCAAGACATAGGCATCACAATAGCATGGCAAGACATAGGTATCACAATAGCATTAAAAGACATGGGTATCACAGTCAGCATGGCAAGACATAAGTATCACAATCAGCATGGCAAGACATAGGTATCACAATAAGCATGGCAGGACATGGGTATCACAATCAGCATGGCAAGACATGGGTATCATTGTAATGGTATGGCAAGACATGGGAATCACAATCAACATGGCAAGACATAGGTATCACAATCAGCATAGCAAGACATAGGTATCACAATCAGCATGGCAGGACATGGGTATCACAATCAGCAATGCAAGACATGGGTATCATTGTAATGGCATGGCAAGACATGGGTATCACAATCAACATGGCAAGACATAGGTATCACCGTCAGCATGGCAAGACATAGGTATCTCAATTAGCATGGCAAGACATAGATATCACAGTCAGCATGGCAAGGCATAGGCATCACAATAGCATGGCAAGACATAGGTATCACAATAGCATTAAAAGACATGGGTATCACAGTCAGCATGGCAAGACATAAGTATCACAATCAGCAGGGCAAGACATAGGTATCACAATAAGCATGGCAGGACATGGGTATCACAATCAGCATGGCAAGACATGGGTATCATTGTAATGGTATGACAAGACATGGGTATCACAATCAGCATGGCAGGACATAGGTATCACAATCAGCATAGCAAGACATAGGTATCACAATCAGCATGGCAGGACATGGGTATCACAATCAGCAATGCAAGACATAGGTATCATTGTAATGGCATGGCAAGACATGGGTATCACAATCAGCATGGCAGGACATAGGTATCACAATCAGCATAGCAAGACATAGGTATCACAATCAGCATTGCAGGACATGGGTATCACAATCAGCATGGCAAGACATAGGTATCACAGTCATCATGGCAAGACATAGGCATCACAATAGCATAGCAAGACATGGGTATCACAATAGCATGACAAGAAATTGGTATCACAATCAGCATGGCAAGACATGGGTATCAAAATCAGCATGGCAAGACATGGGTATCATTGTAATGGCATGGCCAAACATAGGCATCACAATAGCATGGCAAGACATAGGTATCACAATAGCATTAAAAGACATGGGTATCACAGTCAGCATGGCAAGACATAAGTATCACAATCAGCATGGCAAGACATAGGTATCACAATAAGCATGGCAGGACATGGGTATCACAATCAGCATGGCAAGACATGGGTATCATTGTAATGGTATGGCAAGACATGGGTATCACAATCAACATGGCAAGACATAGGTATCACAATCAGCATAGCAAGACATAGGTATCACAATCAGCATGGCAGGACATGGGTATCACAATCAGCAATGCAAGACATGGGTATCATTGTAATGGCATGGCAAGACATGGGTATCACAATCAACATGGCAAGACATAGGTATCACAATAAGCATGGCAGGATATGGGTATCACAATCAGCATGGCAAGACATGGGTATCATTGTAATGGTATGGCAAGACATGGGTATCACAATCAGCATGGCAAGACATAGGTATCACAATCAGCATAGCAAGACATAGGTATCTCAATCAGCATGGCAGGACATGGGTATCACAATCAACATGGCAAGACATAGGTATCACCGTCAGCATGGCAAGACATAGGTATCACAATTAGCATGGCAAGACATAGATATCACAGTCAGCATGGCAAGACATAGGCATCACAATAGCATGGCAAGACATAGGTATCACAATAGCATTAAAAGACATGGGTATCACAGTCAGCATGGCAAGACATAAGTATCACAATCAGCAAGGCAAGACATAGGTATCACAATAAGCATTGCAGTACATGGGTATCACAATCAGCATGGCAAGACATGGGTATCATTGTAATGGTATGGCAAGACATTGGTATCACAATCAGCATGGCAGGACATAGGTATCACAATCAGCATAGCAAGACATAGGTATCACAATCAGCATGGCAGGACATGGGTATCACAATCAGCAATGCAAGACATAGGTATCATTGTAATGGCATGGCAAGACATGGGTATCACAATCAGATTGGCAATACATAGTTATCACCAATAAGCATGGCAGGACATGGGTATCACAATCAGCATGGCAAGACATGGGTATCATTGTAATGGCATGGCAAGACATGGGTATCACAATCAACATGGCAAGACATAGGTATCACAATAAGCATGGCAGGACATGGGTATCACAATCAGCATGGCAAGACATGGGTATCATTGTAATGGTATGGCAAGACATGGGTATCACAATCAGCATGGCAAGACATAGGTATCACAATCAGCATAGCAAGACATAGGTATCACAATCAGCATGGCAGGACATGGGTATCACAATCAGCAATGCAAGACATGGGTATCATTGTAATGGCATGGCAAGACATGGGTATCACAATCAACATGGCAAGACATAGGTATCACCGTCAGCATGGCAAGACATAGGCATCACAATAGCATGGCAAGACATGGTATCGCAATTAGCATGGCTTTATCTTCTAGATCTTCATCGAGAGCGTCATCTTCTAGATCTTCATCATCCATGATCATCATCGAGAGTGTCATCTTCTAGATCTTCATCATCCATGATCATCATCGAGAGCGTCATCTTCTAGATCTTCATCATCCATTATCATCATCGAGAGCTTCATCTTCTAGATCATCATCACCCATGATCATCATCGAGAGCGTCATCTACTAGATCTTCATCACCCATGATCGTCATCGAGAGTGTCATCTTCTAGATCTTCATCACCCGTGATCATCATCCAGAGCGTCATCTTCTAGATCTTCATCATCCATGTGTATCATCGAGAGCATCATCTTCTAGATCTTTATCGAGAGCGTCATCTTCTATATCTTCATCATCCAAGATAATCATCGAGAGCGTGATCTTTTAGATCTTCATCATCCAAGATAATCATCGCGAGCGTCATGTTCTAGATCTTCATCATCCATGATCATCGTCGAGAGCGTCATCAAGAACTTTGGGTAACAACAACTTGACTTTCTGTAAATTACCTCCATTTTCTTCCATAACATCTTGACTAAGGTGTTTTTGTACCTGCTTCTTGTTTTCTCTTGTTGAAGCACCAGGAAATATAGCATCACTGAATATAGTAGATTTGCATTTATTAAACTGCACCTTTCCCAAATGAGTCAGATCTGCTAAACATTCCATTTGCCACATGGGATATAATGTTTTATATGCTTCTTGAAATCCAAGGGCAGATTTTGCATCACTGTATGTAGACACAAACTTAACTAGAACTTCATGAAGCACAAACTGTGTCCCAATTTCACGTCCCATTTCAAACTCAGAGTGAGGTGCTGCATATGGAATATTCAGAGTACAATCTGCATGACCATTAGGGATTGTAACATATCCTTTATGTCTGAACCAAGCTCCAGTCCAACACAATTTGTTTTTACACACAGCGACAAGGATATACTTATGATCAGTCATTTTCTTACAAGCTATTCCGACAGCTTGTGAAGAGGCTTGTCCTGGTTTCTCTGCACTAACTATACAAATAGAGTTGTAGCATGCATCAAATGCAATGTTGATAGGGGAAGGGTCTGTGCTGCCACGATCTTTAGTCCTGTCACGCGCCAGTTTACGTTTTTTCACCATGTCCTTCTTATTTAGCTCAGTTGTAACTTTTGCTACTCTATTTGCAGTCCTTTGCATGCCGCTTCAAGGTGGAGGAGGAATATCTATGGCTGTAAGCACGAGTCTGGCCCTTGTATTTCCCATTGGTGTCTCTTGAAGTCCCACGTGGAATCCCAGGTTGACTGCAGCAGCACTGCAGCCTGGTTTGGTGGATGGAACCCCATTGTACACTTTGAATTTAGGTGAGATGAAGCCACAATTCACACATTTTAAGATCATCTGCCAGCCCTAGCCCAACTTGCCTTCTTGGTGTATGTATACCTCCATTAGTGGACAATCTGTAGCTTCCTCATGATGTAGTTTTGTCATCTGATTGATCATTTCCACCACTTTTGTGTTGTTTAATAGTCGCATTCTCTGTAAAATGAGAAAGCAACTGTTTCATGTCAGTTTTAAAAATTGCATACAGGAAATAGCATACAAACAATTACATCTAGATGTTAAGCTAAGCACCTCTGTGTCAGGATTATCTGGATCAGGATTGGCACTTATCAGATTGTCTTGTCCGAATACTTCCAAGAGGTCAGTGGGACGATGCCATTAACTGTGCATGATTCGTTTTAGTGGCTTGGTATTTGGAAATCTTCATACGTTTGTTATTTGGGAATGGTCCTTCTTGAAGCATGTAGGTTTTGAATTATTTTTCACCTTTCATGGTAACAGATCAAAAATGTATGTGCTGGTGAAGAGCTTTGGACCCCATTTTTATAAGCCTAGGCACAAGCTTTCATGTGTTAGGCACAATTTTGTAATTAATTTTGAAAGTCTTTGATCTCTCTACATTTAATTATTAATGACACAGATCAATGAGATCAGTAATCTGGAATCATGAGGGGTCCTAAAGAGCAGGGGGGTGGCCAAGATTCCAGTTTTGAATTTACACTTGATTGGCCACATACGTGCAGATATAGTTCAAAGCCTGAGCACTCTGTAGAGGATCTATGCTAGCAGTTGTGTAGGTGACTTAAGTTAGTTTCTACTTACACAGCTTTTGGCAAATTACATTTTTAAAGGATTTCAGAATATACATTTAAATTTCACATTTTCTGTAAAAATTTAATGAAAAATGTAAACGACCTCCATTTTTGAATTTTATCAAAAGGCTTGGCAACCAGGCTTGGTTTCATTTTTGAGATTGTGTCAAATATATAACTTGGTTATTTGGGATCAAAGTCTTTAGTGGTTTTCTTTCGATAGCAATTTGAAATACTGTGCTGTTGTGTAGGTAGCCAACATTAGGTAAGATGAAATGTGGATCTGTGACTGAAGAATTTATGGACTGCTTATATTGAAAATTTCCTGTATTATTTCTCATTGGCATTGTATTGTTATGGCATGGCATCAGCATAACTGTATGCATTTCATGCCTCTGACAGATGCAAGGCTTATTGACAGTTAAATTGCCATATTATTAACAATAATTGACATACATACATGAAACTTGGCACATTTATTCCTTATAGCACTGAAAATACACTGATAAATTGTCAATTTCAAATTTTGATTTTAAATATATTTTTATTAATTGAATAAAAAATAAAAAATGTATAAATTCCTGTATTTTAAAATGTGGACCTAGTTTTGGTATGTGTTGATAGAAAATAATCAGTGATGTGGTTTTTTTTGTATTAAAACACCAGTTTCCTGTTGCAAAAGTTAGCATAGAGGGATGTTTTCAAAATCTTACATTGAAACTTGATGAAAATGTTTTCCTGCTCCAAATGGGCAATGCCACATTTGGACTGGTGGCCAAACAACAAATGGGAGATATGGTTTACTTGCATACAAAGATCCCAATGGACAACAATTTAAAAAAGAAACCCGTACACAGAATTACTTGTATTGTTTTTATTAAGAATATAGCTATACCCCAATCTCTGGAATGCAGCCATCTTTGCCATAATAGCTTATGTATCAATATGTTTCATTTATGTTCGGAAAGCCATCAGGCAAATTGTTCTCGAAAATCTTGTCTTAGTGAAAACCAAATGCTTTGCTCATGGTACAAATGCAGATTGCTTACTTGAATTTCGAATGTACCAGTAATGAAGAATTCAGAAACTTATTTATCTTACTTGTATGGTAATCTTTTTTTATTTGTACTTTTATGCATGTATATTTAAAACACCCAAAATATTTTGGTCCCTCCATGAATCTCATCAGGCGGTGGTAGCAAATGTCTCAATATATGACACATACTACAGATTTCCCTGCTATTCTTTGGTTGTTGTTGTTGTTTTTCTTTCAACCAAGTATATCAGTCAGTTTTAGGCATAATGGTTATCTCATTATGCTCTGGCATATCTAATTGTCCCTTCCTATAGTCAGATTTCCTTGTTTGAGCCAATTTTCTGTACTTGTTATGGGCATATATTATGTGGCCCTGTCTTTTCAAAGTGTGGCACTTGACTTGAAGTATGGCACGGTATTGTTTGTGATAATCAGATTCCTTTTTAATTTGATCCAAGGACCTCAAAGTTCTTTTAGACAGGCTGACACCCAAATTGTCCAACTTTTTTACCATAGATTTGCCCAATTTGTTGTTAATTCTATGAATAGTTGTTGCACATCTCCCTTCAAAGTTCCTGGAGTAGTTGATATTCTTAGGTAGAGAAACACCTAGTTATCTATTCACAGCCTCACAATGTTGTGTGTTTGTGTAAGGTCTCATTGTCATGAAAACCTTTTTGCTTCACTTCATTTTCATAATTTCTTGTAGTAATTGTTTGTCATTTTCATCCATTTGCAGATTGGTGACTTTGTTTGAACCAAGAAATTTGGAATTGAGCCACCATTTATTTCTGTGACCGCCACCACAGACAATAGAGTATCTCTGGCATCAGGAGCAGTTGCTGTCATGGCAATGCAGTGTTGCATCAAGAACTTTGGGTAACAACAACTTGACTTTCTGTAAATTACCTCCATTTTCTTCCGTAACATCTTGACTAAGGTGTTTTTGTACCTGCTTCTTGTTTTCTCTTGTTGAAGCACCAGGAAATATAGCATCACTGAATATAGTAGATTTGCATTTATTAAACTGCACCTTTCCCAAATGAGTCAGATCTGCTAAACATTCCATTTGCCACATGGGATATAATGTTTTATATGCTTCTTGAAATCCAAGGGCAGATTTTGCATCACTGTATGTAGACACAAACTTAACTAGAACTTCATGAAGCACAAACTGTGTCCCAATTTCACGTCCCATTTCAAACTCAGAGTGAGGTGCTGCATATGGAATATTCAGAGTACAATCTGCATGACCATTAGGGATTGTAACATATCCTTTATGTCTGAACCAAGCTCCAGTCCAACACAATTTGTTTTTACACACAGTGACAAGGATATACTTATGATCAGTCATTTTCTTACAAGCTATTCTGACAGCTTGTGAAGAGGCTTGTCCTGGTTTCTCTGCACTAACTATACAAATAGAGTTGTAGCATGCATCAAATGCAATGTTGATAGGGGAAGGGTCTGTGCTGCCACGATCTTTAGTCCTGTCACGCGCCAGTTTACGTTTTTTCACCATGTCCTTCTTATTAGCTCAGTTGTAACTTTTGCTACTCTATTTGCAGTCCTTTGCATGCCGCTTCAAGGTGGAGGAGGAATATCTATGGCTGTAAGCACGAGTCTGGCCCTTGTATTTCCCATTGGTGTATCTTGAAGTCCCACGTGGAATCCCAGGTTGACTGCAGTAGCACTGCAGCCTGGTTTGGTGGATGGAACCCCATTGTACAGCTTGAATTTAGGTGAGATGAAGCCACAATTCACACATTTTAAGATCATCTGCCAGCCCTAGCCCAACTTACCTTCTTGGTGTATGTATACCTCCATTAGTGGACAATCTGTAGCTTCCTCATGATGTAGTTTTGTCATCTGATTGATCATTTCCACCACTTTTGTGTTGTTTAATAGTCGCATTCTCTGTAAAATGAGAAAGCAACTGTTTCATGTCAGTTTTAAAAATTGCATACAGGAAATAGCATACAAACAATTACATCTAGATGTTAAGCTAAGCACCTCTGTGTCAGGATTATCTGGATCAGGATTGGCACTTATCAGATTGTCTTGTCCGAATACTTCCAAGAGGTCAGTGGGACGATGCCGTTAACTGTGCATGATTCGTTTTAGTGGCTTGGTATTTGGAAATCTTCATACGGTTGTTTTTTGGGACATGGTCCTTCTTGAAGCATGTAGGTTTTGAATTATTTTTCACCTTTCATGGTAACAGATCAAAAATGTATGTGCTGGTGAAGAGCTTTGGACCCCATTTTTATAAGCCTAGGCACAAGCTTTCATGTGTTAGGCACAATTTTGTAATTAATTTTGAAAAGTCTTTGATATCTCTACATTTAATTATTAATGACACAGATCAATGAGATCAATAATCTGGAATCATGAGGGGTCCTAAAGAGCAGGGGGGTGGCCAAGATTCCAGTTTTGAATTTACACTTGATTGGCCACATACGTGCAGATATAGTACAAAGCCTGTGCACTCTGTAGAGGATCTATGCTAGCAGTTGTGTAGGTGACTTAAGTTAGTTTCTACTTACACAGCTTTTGGCAAATTACATTTTTAAAGGATTTCAGAATATACATTTAAATTTCACATTTTCTGTAAAAATTTAATGAAAAATGTAAACGACCTCCATTTTTGAATTTTATCAAAAGGCTTGGCAACCAGGCTTGGTTTCATTTTTGAGATTGTGTCAAATATATAACTTGGTTATTTGGGATCAAAGTCTTTAGTGGTTTTCTTTCGATAGCAATTTGAAATACTGTGCTGTTGTGTAGGTAGCCAACATTAGGTAAGATGAAATGTGGATCTGTGACTGAAGAATTTATGGACTGCTTATATTGAAAATTTCCTGTATTATTTCTCATTGGCATTGTATTGTTATGGCATGGCATCAGCATAACTGTATGCATTTCATGCCTCTGACAGATGCAAGGCTTATTGACAGTTAAATTGCCATATTATTAACAATAATTGACATACATACATGAAACTTGGCACATTTATTCCTTATAGCACTGAAAATACACTGAAAAATTGTCAACTTCGAATTTTGATTTTAAATATATTTTTTATTAATTTAATAAAAAATAAAAAATGTATAAATTCCTGTATTTTAAAATGTGGACCTAGTTTTGGTATGTGTTGATAGAAAATAATCAGTGATGTGGTTTTATTGTATTAAAACACCAGTTTCCTGTTGCAAAAGTTAGCATGGAGGGATGTTTTCAAAATCTTACATTGAAACTTGATGAAAATGTTTTCCTGGCTCCAAATGAGCAATGCCACATTTGGACTGGTGGCCAAACAACAAATGGGAAATATGCATTACTTTCATGCAAAGATCCCAATGGACAACAATGGAAAAAGAAACACGTACACAGAATTGCTTGTTTTGTTTTTATTAAAAATATAGCTAAAACCCAGTCTCTGGAATGCAGCCATAATAGCTTCTGTGTCAACAGGTCATTTATTATTCGGAATGACACCAGAGAAATTTTAAGATCATATGCCAGCCCAATCTCCACTTAACTTCTTGGTGTATATATACCCCCTTTTTTTAGGAGTCATTCTTTATTTTGAGATGCATTTTATTGTTGTTGAGAAAGCAGTGTGGTGGAAGCGCACATGTAAAGTAAGTGTGAGATATGGTCAAAAACTATGTTTTGATTGACCCGAAAATGGAAACATACCCAAGTAAACATTGATGTGCTGTTATTCTTAACTATGATGGTCAACAACTGACTAGTCTTGGTGTGTGTAATGGACGATAATGGCACTGACACCCCTAGGAATCCTTGTGTGATTGGAACATTGGTCTGAGTTCAGCTTGAAGAAATGCATGTAGGTAATATATATTACTTCCATTTTCGGGCAAGTCCGATCAACCTGTATTTGTATTAATATTTGTCTTTTGCTGTGTAAAGACTGTGCTTGATGCAATACAAGTTTTGATTTAATTTGTATTTTCCTTTTCCACAACTAAAATTTAATTCCCAAGTGATATTTCCCAAGTTATCTGCCAGAGCACGTGGGCCAATAAGCCGTTGGCTTGTAAAGGCACTCACTTTGTTTTCAAGTTGACAATCCTTTTGATCGAGCCTCGAATCTAATACTTGTTCAGTGTCAAGTTGAGTTCTACAACTTCCTGTGCATATACTTTGACCTTAAACCCTTAGCTTGTAAAGGCACCACACTCTTTGTTTTCCCACGTGACAACCCTTTGATTAAGCCGTGAGTTTGATACTTGTTCAGTGCCAAGTAACAGAGGGTGGTTATTTGAACTCCGTGATCTTGCTGCACTATTGACACATGTTCAGTTGCATTCTTTAATAGATTTCTGACTTTATGATCAAAGTGTTACTTAAAGAGCCCAAGCTCAGTCTCTGCATAAGCACCTGCATATGACAATAAAGCAGAGAAATCGGAGAGACAGACAAGATTTACGATGACTAGATGATGACGATTTACATTGACTAGACGATGATGTAGGATTTCAGAACTTTATCAGACAATGAGGATTAATTCTAGGACTTTGTACCAGATGACATTAGATAGTGACATTTATAGGATACCATGAATGACAAAAAAGTGGACTTAACTTTCATTGTTTATTTGTGGAATTAACATATTACGGGATATTGTGAATCGGATCATTCTGAACTACTATTTTTATACTGGTATGTGACCTATAATTGAATTCGTGGATTTATCATATAAATGGATTTGAAATGTCAAGCATTATGGATTTCAATGGACTTTATTACACAAAGATGGACAAATTGTAAGTTGTCAATTTATTTGTGACATATTTTTACTCAATAATATAATCGTATTTTACACTGGTTTTGTCTTTATTTTTCTGATCTATGTATCCAGTGGCTTGTTTATATTTCCAAAGTGCATTTCTTACTTGCTAAGAAGTCACCCCTTCAGATGGATCTGACTTGCAAAATATACCCTGACTTATAGGAGGGTCAAAGAGAAATTTACTTTTTTCAGCCCTAAAAAGGGGGGTTGACTTGTAGTTGAGTCGACTTATAATCGAGTATATACGGTAGTAAAACTAATGATGTTCTGACCCCATTTGAAACTGGTGCCAGAGACTGATGCTATGTTTTCAAAGTAGACGGATGATGATTGTTACACTGATTTTTAATTATGGTATTTGATTTGAGAAAATCGGAGCTGAAAGCGGCTGCAGCCTGTGTGGAAATGGATGTTGCAGTTGTAACATTTGCACAGTGTACAGCCTATTATAATCAAAATGTTTTCATGTAGAGTTCATTATTACTGTAATTGATGTTGTACTGGAAATATTTTGCTAACTTTTCAATGATTTTGAAAAGGCTGAAAGGTTTCTGCTGCATATTCAGTTGCCGTTTACAATACACAGTACATTGCGTTGTTTATGATGGCATTGATGAGAATTTGAAGGTTGCAGATATAGCTGTGTTGTTCCTGTAAGTAATATAAGGAATCATTTCATAATAGGTCTATAAGAAATTAAAATATTGAATATTGTTAATGTTAATTTTTTTTTCTCAATCTATATTTGTTTTTTTTAAGAACACTTCAAGGCAGATTCCACCCACCAGACTCCGCTTGTTTTCAAAAACTCGCTGATGCAAAGCCCTAAAATTAAATAGAACATTTCCGTTTATTTGAAAGCAGTTAGAATTTTTCCATTTCTTTAGATTGGGGATCATCTCAAAATGCTCTCACTCTCTCTCTCTCTTAGACACACACACACACACACACATTCACACTCTTCATAACTTCACACAACACAGGACTAAGTCAAGTTAATCACTATATTTACATAATAACAAATTAATGTAAAGAAATAAATTTGATAAGCTATTAGGTTCATGTCTTCAGTTATTAAGTTCAGATCCATATAAACCATGAGCCATTTTACCTTCGACTCTGTTGTCTCCACTATGCACAAGTTCTGAAAAGTTGATTACATGACTTAAACTTTAGAAACTATATTTGTGTTTGCAAAACACGTATGCCATCCACTGATGAAAGTTATAAAAATTACTAAATGACATGAAGTCTGATTGAATCAGGTACATATGTATATAAACCATTCAACCGAACTTCACTTGTCTACGTCAGCCATTGAGGGCATATTGATTTGGTCCAGTCCATATGTACAACTGCACTTCTTGTTAGCATGATTAAGCATAAACCACTTGAGGCAGAAAAATGAAATTTAATAGTTTATTCATATGGAGTTGACCTGTTTAAATTTTCTGAAAATTAAATAAATTTTTGTTTATTTAATTATTTATTTTGTACACATTTTTTGAACTTTTTGGACTTCTACTTCTTGAATGAAAACCTTTGTTAGAACGATTAAGTAAATACCACTTGAGGTTGACAAAGGAAAGCAAATGTCTCACTTTTTCACATGTTTATCTGAATAAAGCCGAGACAATAAATAGATAAATAAATAAGTGAAAGTAGCACATATACTCTTCCTGCAGCATCAAACTCGAGGCATAGAAGTTCCGTGGAAAAGATAATCATTTCAAGTTTCTATTTTGAAGAGCATTTAAACACCTCAAAATATGCACATTCTTTTTGTTGAAGGAATATTACTTGGATGTCATTCAAGATGATTTTTCTTTTTCTTTTGTGTTTTTGTTAGCATTATCTTTGTAAACCAGTGCACTTAAAGAAAAACTGCATATTAAGATCAAATGCCATAGTAAGGCTCTGCGAAATAAAGAAATAGTCAATAGCTACTGTTTTGAGATGTCTGAATAATCTGATTGAAAAAATATACAATTTAATTATATCATTCTAATATGTTCAGTAAATACATCAAGCAAATGATAATTATTTAGGAAAAGGAAGAACAAAATTCATCAGCAGACAGCTACAAACTTAAAATAGAGGTCTGAATAAAATTTAATTTAAGCTTTAAATATAATTAAAGTATTTTAACAACATTTTACATCTGATCTGTTCGCTTGGCTGCTAATTTCCACCGCTATTTGAGTGATTAACCAGCTGTTTGATAATGAGCTATTACCAGAATTTTGTGTACTTGAGTGAACAGGCATCTGCATAAATTTTGTTACCACTGTGCACCCTATGGTCAAATGTCACCTGATGTATATAGAGACATCTTATAATTTGCTATAATAATAGTTTGCTCAGGTTTACATAGATGCAGCAATGTTTCTTATTCACAATATTTGTAGTCTTGAATAATCATTGTACAATTATGCAATTTCATAACAAACCAGTGGGAATAGTATATTAGTCTCTCTATTGAATCATTGTGTTGAAATGAAATTTTGTGCAATATCCAATTAGAACTAAATACTGTACAGATGTTGTGGATAATACCAACTAAATTTTTTTTAAAATAACTTTTCATTTAAAATATTCTTCAATAACGCAGATGTCCCTTTTATATTATTTTCTTGTTTTAACTGACACACATATTTTGATCTGAGAGTCAGCAGGAAAGAATTCTTATTATTAGCCCTTATTAAAACATTTATTAATTGCAGTTTCTTGAGGATATGACTGTCTGATTATGGTGATAACGATTATGATAATGATGATAATCATTTACAGTAAGGACTGTTTTGATTTTTTTTCTTTGTTTGATTTGTTAAAGACAGCTGCTATTACCATAAGGAGTGGAAATGTTGTCATCATCACATGTAAACACGCAGAAGAAAAAGTTATATGGAAGGAATAGTAGCTACAGAATTGAACTTGGTCTATTGATTTAGATTTTTCTGTATCTTAATTTATATCTTTACTAACATAAATATGTTCAATATCACATTGGATGGAATACCTCTCTGAATATCAGCACTTCCTAACGCTTAAATACCGTATATAAAGAAGTAATTTTTATTCCATGATTTTTGACGGAATTTCATTAAAATTGGTGATTTAATGTCTCATTTGTAAACAAAAACACGGTATTGGTGCTGAGAGTAGTCTCACTCACTTAAAAAATTGAAATGTTTGATAGAACATTTCAATGAAGCTCATTATATACCCTAGGGTGTCCCCTAGTCAGATCAGGTTAGATTTAGCTTGAACATGCATGCGATTTTGTTTAACCATTATTTCAATTCATTGGTATAACAACAGTTACAGACACTACACTTGGTGTATAACATGCAAGAAAAACAGCATGAAAACTTTAAAACTTTATTTTTTTTCACAGTAACATCAGTAACAGGATATCAACATTTAAAGTAAACAACATAACTGGAAGTGGTAAACAACTTAATAACAAAATCAAAACATCTATGACAAAGGTATCACTAAGAAAAAAAACCTAACCATGAAACTTTTGCATAACAAACATAAAAGACATAGAATAATCTTATTTAGGCATTTATCTAACACCAAGAAGAATATTTAAACAAACAAAATCATTAATACTGGCCAAAAGTATTGCAAACTTCCATAAGAGTCAGAAGTACATTGTCCATAAAATTGGTTACAGACACTACAAAACTATAGCATTTCAATACAGCTGCAGAACCATACATATCTCCATAAAATTCACTTCAAAAATAATTCAACATGAACACATTGACTAGAATTATTCATTAAATGAATGTTGATTAGTTAATAAAATGATAAAACCACATTGTAACAGGTATATGTCCAATACTTGTGTTAAAATTATGAACTGGTAAATAGCACTTGAAAGTTTAATACTAAATAGTGTTTGTAAGAGTAAAATATTGAAGTATAATGAATGTTCAATAAATCATAGTCACTAAAGTATTGTTCAACCCAAGGTGCTGACTCAAACACAGACCCATATGTGATTGATCTTAAGGTTACAGACACTACACATTAAACCTTGACTTTATATTGTCATTTCAAATAGAAGTGCTTATGATTTTTTTCCAGATTTGACTTGAGCTTAGACAATTCAGCTGCATTAAACTTGAAATGACCCCTTTCATTGACTATTTGTGGAGCTTTTACCCTGTACAAGATAGCATCTAGAGCCTCTTGTGAATAATCATCTTTTTCAGGCCAAACATACATGTTGCCAGACTTTCTCATGTATTTAAGTCTAACTTCGTTATGAAGAATGTCTATTACTTCTGCTAAGTATACATCTAGAGGTCCCTTCTTTGGCTTAAGTCCTACAGCAACAAATTCTCCAGGGTGGTATTTCTCTATTGGTTTCTCTGTGTTGGTTGGTGCTTTTTTGTCAACTTTGATCTTCTTTGTCACAATGTTTTGTCTTTCTGTTGACTTCCGTTTCTTATTAGGCTTTTCGCTTGTTGTTGAGTTATGATCTTTCTGGTTACTTCCTTGTTTTCTTTTCTTGTCATTATTTTCTATTGTTGATGGATTCTTGTCTTTAAGTTGTTTTCCTTTCTGACTTAAATTATCTTTATTGAGTACTAACTTTCTCATTTCCCAGGCATTAACATTTTCGCTGAAGTTGCATCTCCCGTCAACCTTCATGCATTGCTCACAATAACAGCTCAGATTTCTTATGCTCAGTTCATAATCATTGCTTCCTGACTTTACAGCATGTAATTTTCTTGTACCTTGCAGTGTTTGCACATCAGTTTCTTCTCTATTTCTCTCAACATCTTTAACAAGGATGAACTCCCTTCTCGAAACTGTTTTAGCTTCATTATCTGTATTTTCCATTTTCAGTTTCTCTGTACAGAAATGATATACATCTTCTGCACAACCTATCACCTTTCTATTGCTGATTACAGCTCTGTAGCAAGCATTCTTGACTGTCGCACCGAGACCATCGCAAACACTCTTTCCATGTGATGTTTCGAAATAATTTCGTGTTACAGATGGCTTTTTCCTCAGACTTATGTCAGCAAAGGCTTTCTTCCCCTTATACTGGGCAGCACAGCCATCTGTCCACTCATGGATCTCCTCTACTTTCACACCTTTCTTCTTCAGAATTTCTATAGCTTTGTTCTCAAAAGTGATAGCTAAGTCTGCATCATGTTTGGTTTCTTCACTGATGCCAATAATGGCATGCTTTATCTTGAATTCTTTTTCTCCCTGTTTTTCTGTATAGTAACACATGATTGGATGTATTGTAACTTGGTTCCTGTCGAAGAATCCAGATTGTACTTCACTTTGAAAAACACACCCATAGTTCTCACTAAAGTCCATGACCATAGCAATAGAACCCTCACCAATTCTATCAACACAAATTCCCATCTGTTGCTGTTGCCATTTGGCCCTGAAAACGTGCTCTGGATACTCTTGCATGTCAGTTTCTAAGCATGTAATTAATGTTTTTATGTCTGTTTCTTTAGGCACACAGGAGACGCAACGCTTTACTTTATCATCTTTTGCTATTTCTATACTTTCCCATTGATGCCATGATATCTGCCTGTCACTATACTTTTCAACAAATGGTTTAAGGTAACTCTGCAAACATTTCACACCGCATTGTTTGCATTCTCTTCTTAAACATTTAATAGCTGGATTGGTGTCGTATTTACAAAAAGTAGCATCACTTAAGCTTTTCTTATCTACTGAAATTTCATCCAAATCTCCATTTTCTTTCACTGCTTTTTTTACATTTGTTAGTGCCTCACTTTTTAGGGCCACGTTACAGCACTTTTGGCATAAGCATGATCTTCTGCTTGTTTCAGACACCTTTTTAACATTCACTGGTTTCAATTTAGAAAATGAAGTTAATCCTATTTTGTGACTATGGTTCCTTAACTTGTAGTCTTTGTAGGCTTCTTCTAATGTCATAGTCATCACATGTTTTTGAAGTATTTCTTTTTGACCACCTTTTCTTACTTTCACAGTTTCACGTTTATTAGGCACTTCCCTACTGATTTCTGGACTTAGAAAAAAATCTTTCACAGATTTCTTTAATGGAGAGTTAAGTGCATCCCTTCTTCTTTTTCTTTGTTTCATCTCCCACCATGTAGAACTAGGTTTTTGCCCTTTCACTGATACTTTGAAATACTTTTTTAGTCTGTGTCTTTTATATTTCTTCAGTAATGCGTCACAAATGATGTTGTATGCATGTTTCTTTGCACCCCCTTTCCTTGTTTTCACTTCTGAAATGCTCTCTGACACAGATTGTATAACAGTATCTGTCAATTCAAGTTTTTTTCTGCAATCCGGTGTCATTATCATTATATTCCTATTTAGAAACTTTGATGTTGATGGAGATTCAATTAATTTACTTATGATGACTGCTTTTCTCTTTGGGGTATTTGGTAATACTTCCTTTACCTTTTTTAATTGTCTGTACAGAGTTGCTTTAGGTAACACTTTATTCATTGGTGAATCTCTGGCTGACCCAGTATTTCCTATTTCACAATCAGTCTGAATACACTCTTGCTGTATACTTTCATTCAGTTTGATACGCATTCTCCATGCTTGGGTTCTTTTCACAGCTTCTTTCTTCTTTCTACTTAATTCAGCAGTTTTCGGACTTCTTAAATCAACACTCTTATTAACCGATATTGCCAGGGCTGCTTTTTCTTTCTTTTTCTGGCGATACCTTTTCATTTCTTCACGTTTTTTCCTTCTTAATTCTTGTTGAAGATTTGAATCGGAAAGTGATTGCTGTTTTTTTAGTAGTCTTGCATCTTTTCTTCTTTCTCTATCAACCCTTTTTAGCTCCTCATGTTTCGCCTTATTTTCCCTCTGTTTTTTTCTCCAGGCTTGTACCTTTAGCCTCGTCTTCTCCCTTCTAGCTTTAATCTTCTGTTCATCTTCTTCTGGCTTATCTTTGCTTCCTAAAAGCAAACAACTTCATTCTCATTTTTGTTCCTCTATGTATACGGATGAAATTTAGACTTTACAAAACATACTTGTAATGAGTACGCAATATGCTTTCATACATAAGCAAACTGGAATAACCTGTAGATTCTTAAAGAAAAGTATCTGATTGAAAAAGAAATAGCATAAAACCTGATGATTATTCAATGTTCTAGCATTTACAATGATTGCACACTTTCCTTAATAATGTAAACAACAGTCGGGTCAATTCACATGTCTAGTAGTGTCTGTAACCATTTGACAATATCAGCAATGTATCCAATACTAAGTCTGAGCTCATTGAATTCTCATAATATTTCTGTTTGAATTTACTAGTCTAATGATATGGAATGCAAAAATACTCAGTTTCAATTGCATATTGTAAGAAATCACTGAAAATGTTGCCTGTTATCAGAAATCTAGATGAAAGAAACTATAAATATACCAAAATATTACAAATTGCAGACAGACAATATGTCAAAATTTAGCCTTACACATCAATACTGTAATAGGAAACATAATTTGGCTTCATTTTTTTTTAAAAAAACAGGGATAAAGTCATAGACAGTATAAAAAGGGGATATTGGTTACAGACACTACAATTTAAGAGTGTGGTTTACCATTCAATACAAACTTACCAGAGTTGTTCCCAGAGGTTTGCTTTTGTCGTCTTCCCATGTCTTAGGGATGTACCATGGTAAAGAACAGAAAAAGTTATTAGGCAGCTTCTTCTAGGATAAGAAATTCAGGTTACATTGTCTTGTAGTAAATTACTCAAACAGACAGTGCTGCAAGAATGATGCAATATTCAATCAAGAGAGTTATTGCATCACTTTTTTGCTCTTGGCTGCAGAGGTAAATAGATGATGCAACATTACATCACATAAGATGGAACTTTCTATTGAGAAAAACAATGTTTTAATGACAAGTAGAACAATACTTTTATCTTTCA
This sequence comes from Margaritifera margaritifera, assembly GCA_029931535.1. Lineage (NCBI taxonomy): Eukaryota > Metazoa > Mollusca > Bivalvia > Unionida > Margaritiferidae > Margaritifera > Margaritifera margaritifera. The sequence continues at coordinate 45,684 of JAQPZY010000303.1, forward strand.
TTTTTATACCTGTTTGTGTAGTGTCTGTAACTTTTTTTATTGAGTTGCTGTTTTTTAATGGTACAATACAGCACCACCAATTTTGGCCAACTTGGACATCACATGGATACACATGAGCCTTTGTAGGATTTATACTTTTCCATAATGAAACAACAAAATTATTGCCATATAAACTTGTAAAGGTTACAGACACTACAAAATTTAGAACTGGAAAGTTTGACAAAGAACAAGCTCTCAATCGAATATCTTGGCTAGCCATGTGATTTAAATGGTTTTACTACTTATTATAATATAAAGTCGAGTTCTAGATGTCAATAAAAGTTATAATGAATGTTATTTTGTACAAAATGTTGGCATATAACAACAGATTAGTGTTTGAATTTCAGTGTTGAAACAAAACTTCTACTGACGGTATTTTGCTTATAAAATCCATAATATTTTACCGATTTCTTTAATTCAAGAAGCAATATTTGCAGGATAGAATTCCGCATAAAACCAGACCAATAAATGCATAATTTCAGTATGATATTTAGAGAATTCTCTATTTTATATTCAAGCTTTTTTCGAGTGAGACTACATAACGCTCAAAAATGGCCATTTTTAGAGCTTGTTTCCATGCATATCTCAACAATGGGTTACACTAACCTCTTGAAATTTTCAGGAAAGTAAGAGAGGTATATGCCAGGCTTACCAATCTTTAAAATTGGTTCATATCTTGTTTAATTTTTCTATTTCATGCATATAACATGAAAATTCCTTTATCAGCACCAATACCGTGTTTTAGCCGTTTATATATTTTGGGCTAATCAACAAGGTAAAATGTATCAGTTGCATATTAATGTTTACATGTTATTATTTTACAGTGAACATTTATAAATATCTTTAAAAATAGCTTTGTTAGAAAAAGACCCATTATATGGTATATATTGGAATATCAGTGAGCATCTCAAAATAACCTGCTCTCTGACTTTCGCTCTCCATAAGTATACTTACAAAAAAACTTTACACTTATGCCTGCCTGGGACTTGCCATAAGGTTACGTAAAAATGTAAGGGAAACTTATGAAAAAACGTACATAATTCTCAATAGTGAAACACCCATAATCACATAACAAAAGTCGTATATAAAAACTTAAGAAAATCTTAGGCATACATTGCTTTGTTAAACAATGCCCAGGTGCATATTATATTTACTTTAAAGTCTACATTAATACAAGTCATTTTACACTTGAGCTAACATTCTATTGAAACTTTTAAATACCCTTTAGAAGATAACATCTTTTATTGGTTGAAGCTAAAAAAACATTGAATTATTTGTCTTTAACGCAATATTCAGCATATAATAGGTCATACATGTATGGCCATTTATATACCAAAGAGAACCACTGACCTACAGTAAGCTACTGGCTGAGGCTTGAACCTGTGTGGACACTGATGAGAGTTATCTGTAATCCAGTTGCATCATGCAAAGTAATTCACAGTAAGCAAATATTCACTAATGACAATTACATATGCATCAAGATTCTTAATATGTACACTTAATTAAGTATGCATCAATAAACTGTTTTGGTGCTGTACTTTGTTACATTAAGCATACATGTTCTTTTTTATTTTCAGGCCAGATCTTCAGTGAATTCATAACCGAGGAAAAGGTTGAAGAAAAAATGTGGAAGGAAATGAACAATAAAATTTGAGCAATTAGAAGTGAAAAATATAAGCTGAACTGAAAACAAGTTAAAATGTATAAGAAACTGAAAATAAATTATATTAAAGATGAATAAAGGTCCATTTTTTATCTCAATGAAGTACTGTTTTTCGTTGATATTTTTTAATGAAATTTCAGTGAAATTTTAATCAGAAGATTTCACTGAAAGTTTCAGAAATGTTGGCGATATATTGCTGAAATTTGGTGAAATACCAAAATCTTGGCAAAATAAGGACATTTCAGTGAATTTCACTCAAATTCTACCGAATTTTCACTTTAATTTCAGTCACATTTTCACTAGGGTCAGAAATACTTCAATTCCTTTTAGATGTTTTATTCACTACATTTTAAGATTGCTCATAGAATTTTGCTACTTGTCTTGCAACAACACTCCAGGGTTTATAAACTATGAAACTGACAAATGAGAAATGCAATTTTATTTCCCCTGTAAGTACTTTGGGATCATAGGAGATAGAATTGGCCATATGATGAGTGCTTACCATCTTCCTTGCAAGAATAATTTAGAAGCAGATTACCTATACATGTATAAGAATTTCAGTGATGGTGCAGAGTGGATGTAAACAAAGATATCTTTCACAAATTTCGTGGAATATTGGGACATTTAGATATCGAGATGTTTGCCTCTAGACTGAATCATCACATTCACAAATATGTGTCATATAGACCAGATCCAAATGTTTTTGCTATCGATGCTCTCTTAATGACATGGTCTGGCCTAATTTTGTATATGTTTCCACCATTCAGTCTGGTGGGACATGTTATTCAAATGATAGTAGATGACAGTGCAGATATGATTCTTGTTGCGCCATTGTGGACAATACAACCACAGTTTCACTGTCTGTTGGGCAAATTGATTAGCACTTGTACATTCTTCTCCAGATTCACAGCCAGGTGACCTTACCTCAATACCCACACAAACAACACTCGCTGGTGTAAAGGCATATCAGGACAAGCTACCAGTGTCATCCTTGATTCATGGAGAGGATCCACTAGGAAACAATATTGGACATATCTCCAAAAATGGTTGCAATTTTCAATTAGGAAACAAATTGACCCCCTTAATCCACCTGTAAATAATGTCTTAGATTTTTTACAGAACTGTTTTATTCAGACTTAGGTTACAGCTCCATTACCACTGCTAGATCTGTCTTATCTTCATTAGTAAAACTGAGTTCTAATGTAAACCTTGGTAATGATGTGTTTGTAAAAATATTTTTGAGGAGTTTTTCTTAATAGGCCAAGTTTGCTGAGGTATAACATAGCATAGGATGTACCGGTTAGAACTGTTTTTCAGCACTTGGAAACATTTTTTTCCATTGGGGGATATTTCTTTCAAACAAGTGACTCGAAAATTGGATATGCTGTTAGCATTACTTAGCAGCCAGCGATTCAAAACTTTGCATGTAATAAACGTTGATATTGGTATTTCATCAGAGTTGTTCTCGGCCAGTGTTTGAAGCAAAGTGAGCCTGGTCTACATTTATCACAATTGACTTTTTCTGCATATCAGGACAAGAGACTCTGCATAGTTGAAACCTTAAGAGAGTATACCATTAGAACTTCTTCCCTCTAGGAAACTGAGAAAAGATTATTGATAAGTACACAAGCTTATTTCAAAGTCGTTGCTAGGAGTATCTTTACCATATATACTTACATATTATCTGATACCAACTGCAAACTGCATAGACCCAGATCTGCTGTCACATAATGCACCGGCAGATCTGGGTCTATGCAGTTTGTAAGGACTAATAAGTAGAACAAACAACACAGACCCTGATCTGCCGCTGCATTATGCAATGGAAGATCAGGGTCTGTGTTGTTTGCATTTGGACCTGGTTTGTACGTGAGTATATACGGTAGATGGATTAAGACTGTTATGAAAGAGGCAGGAATCAATATGTTCATTTTTGATACTCTTAGTACTAGAACTGCTTCAAGCAGTGCAGCAGTGTAGACTGTAGGGTGAAGCAAAGACTGCATTTTCTGCAGGTTTTATAATAAACCTGTACCTGATGGGTTAGACTTAAGCAGTGCTATGCTAGATAGGTCACAGTCTTAAAATTTATAGACAAATATATCAGATGCACATGTATGTTTGTGAATATTCTCATCTAGTACTTGTTAATACACAGTTTACTTCTTGTTTGTGAATATTCCCATCTAGTACTTGCTAATACAGTTTACTACATGTTTGTGCTGCATTTGCTTGGATGCATCAACTCTGAAATCTTGTGATCCTGTGGCACTTACAGGGGAAATAAAATTTCACAAATAAGACTTACCAAAGTTGCAGTTTGATTGGGATTTTATGAATCAGTAAGTGCCTAAGGGATCATATGCCCACCCATCTGTATAATTAGTTAGCTTCATGCATATCACACCATGCTAAGATTCTTTGAGGCATTCAAGCTGATCATGCTCTTAAGACTGACTCCACATGTGGCCAATTCCATCTTACATGATCCCTCAGTCACTTACAGGTTCATAAAATCCCACTCAAACTGTGACTTTGGTAAGTCTTGTTTATTGTGAAATTTTAGGTTTAAGTGGGAAAGGTAAAAGATGACTTTGGACTATACAGACAATGATAGTATGGGTCACATCAGAGTACCTGAAGAGTGAGGCATAACCTGAATCAACATTACGAAACAAGAAAACAAAAGGAAAACAATACCCAAAACTAACAACTGCTAAATTTTTATCCTGCCTATACACACTACAGACACAAAAACCAAAAAATAAAAATTTTTTTCTATTAGAGAGTGAACAACCAAAAACTTTTTTTTAAAAAATGGCTTTAGACCACAATATAAAAGGAGACAGGGGGAGCACAAAGTATAGCCTCTGTGATGGAGAGAACAAAAAAAAATCACACAAGAAAGTCGCGTAATAAACGGGCGCCAGATGACGTCTCTGCCACAGTATAAAAAATGATGCACCACCAGTATCCAAATCATAATCTCAATATAGAGATTGTACAAAATGTATTTTTGAACCTTTTTTTTGTAAAGTTGTTTTTTGATCCTACATAAAAGTAAATAATAACTATATTAAGATTTGAACAATTACAGCCAGTCCAAACAAGAATACAGGGGTTTATAGCATACGACAAAACATATATAGCAAACACACTTATAGCATACACTGGACTCATAAAGATCCCTGGCAGGGATCACTAAAATACCATAATATAACATGGCAATGAAACCAGCCGCAAAGGTAATACCTGAGGAGGGGAGTACGAGCCATAATGTAAATTTCTTTCGGCTAAGGGTGGAATGAAAGGGAACCTGGAAATGGGATCCCAATCAAGTACGCCCATCTAAAAATGTATATTAAGAGGAACCCTACCAAAAATTGAAATAATACAATTTCTCTTCAAAATTCTTTTTTGATTTTTTCTAAGAAACCCACAACAACAGACTTATGGGGGTACATACAGATATAAACAAAACTTTAAAAAAAACTTTTGGCACAAAAGGGGGACACCTCAAAGGCCTCTTAGCTCAACATATCTAGAGGTCCAAGAGGGATCCACAAAGAAACAAAACAAAAAAAAATGTGGCCAATTCCATCTTACATGATCCCTCAGTCACTTACAGGTTCATAAAATCCCACTCAAACTGTGACTTTGGCAAGTCTTCTATATTGTGAAATTTTAGGTTAAAGTGAGAAAGGTAAAAGATAAAGTGTGAAGGTGTCTCATAGCCTTTGCTGCATATGGTAACTTCTGGATCATTGGGGAATGCAATAAATTATAACAGATAAACCATTTAAAATTTATAACTATTTAGGATGAAATTTTATTCAAAATTATCCAAAGTTTTGGATATGAGACTTTTTTCCAATGGTCACACTTATATTTAAATTCTTCAGGTCTCACCGGATTGTTTGAATTTTGATAATCCCCTAATTTTTAAGGTAGAGGGCATGAGCCTTGCATTTATAAATTCACACAGAAGCTAAATCTGTAATTTGCTGTACATTTACTCTGAATTTGGCTTGAAAATGGATTGGTTTGTTTAGAGACTACCTTTGACAGTTGGACTAGCACAGGAGATCAAGCTAAAATCAGTTGAACACGTGACAAGCTCACTTCCTTTGTAAACACTGAACATTTAATGTAATAACTACAAATTGCCAATGGAGAAATCAGCTGCTGGAAAAAGTACAAAATGTTGTCAGACAGTCTCAGTAAAGAAGGAAAAGTGAAATAAATTCTTCTAAAGGAAAAGGTTGAAATAAACATCGTCAATTGGAATATACAGAATGATAATTAATCAAGATATTTGTAATCTGCAGATTTTTCTGACAAGGTGATTTTGCACCATGACTGATGATCATTCAGAATAATTTTAAATAGCATTAATTATAAATTTTATCACATTGATTCCATAACAAGCCTGTGATTTTTAAATGAAAATATTTAATACTTAAACATTAGTTACACCTTTCATAATTTAAATGTAATTATTACCCACATCTGTGTGATACCCTTCTAAAAGGCCACCACTCTTATAAGGCCACTTTCCTGTTGCAGATGGGGTAACATTATAAGTGGGAGATGACTGACTTTATCTTGTTTATATTTTGAATGTTCAGGAGACACTGACATTCACATCCCTAACATCGGGCTTGCAGTGAATGTATTCAGGAACCTATCTTATGGCATTGTTGAAATTGTAGCTTGCTCCTGGCTGGACAAGAAAAGATAATTGGTGGGACCCAAAACTCTACAAATTTTCTGAGTGGGTCTTGGAATGCAGTAATGACTGGGACCGAGATAATATAGATCATTATGGCAACTGTCACATATTATATGGATGTGTGTACTGATGGATGCTATCTGTAAGTCTATACTTAGGATGTGTACATGTTGTTACGGAATCATACCTTTTTACCTTTTTATAATGATTTAAATGACTAATTTATGATCTCTGTTTTAGTCTGAATAGGGGTTAGCATATCAGTATAGATACGACTAATGGTCACATGATCAATTGAGCGGGAAATGAAGTCGACCTGGCTTTGTACTTTTTGGAAATTAACATTGAAAGGTCACTTTCCATACTACAATAACATTATGTTTACTCTTTAAGATTTTTAGTACGCTAGACCTTTGGGTAAATGACGCGTAACCTAGTTCCTGATTGGTTCTTAGAGGGTTGTGTTATTTTGAAATACCATATTATTAAAGACGGAGAAAGGACATTCCCTTTTAATTCTGCGCACTTAGTAAAGATATATAGGGAATAATCTTGGGAATTATCATTCTTTACAATTGCTTGATCGAAGAGAGGTTATTGAAATTATTCAGTTCAGTGTGGAATTTATTTAATTAGTAATTCATCTGAATTACTATACAGCTCCATGGGATTATCGGACATTATTCTAAAACTTGTGAGATTCCAGACTTGCAAGGATTATTTTGGATTTTATCAGAACTTATCTACTTCAACACAGTGCAGGCTTTTTCATTCGGAATACCACATCCGTATTATTTGGATTAACATCAGGAAGTGAACTTTAAAACAATTTAGGACTTTTTAGGATATTCTATACAGTAAGTTATTTTAATTCTTTCACTTTGATTGTTTGTTGAACTATTTTAATTCTTTTAATATTTTAGGAAATTAAAGATTTTCATTTTAATCTTGAAAGCTTGTTTGTGTCTTTTATTCTGTTACATTACCCCTAGAGTCGTAACAGGATAAATTGGGGGCTCGTATTACGGGATTAGAAATTAGAATAATTTCGGGATCCGAATTTAAATATTTTGAAATTTAGATTTAATTAAATATTTTCGAAGTTTTAATATTTCAGAGATTTTGATACTTCGGAAAGTTTTCTTTTTGGGATTTGAATTTCATTGTTTGAAATTTTAGTGGTTTTTTGATTTCCAGATTAAGAAATAAAGAGAAACTAACAGGCTTTCATAATGACATCCAGAGTAGAGAGTTTCTTAGCTGATCCTACCCAGGAGAAATTTGAGTCCTTAAAGAAGGACGAATTACTTGAAATTGCTCAACATTATAGTCTTACTGAAGCGAAGGCTTCCATGTTGAAGCAGGATATTAGAAGTATCTTGATTCAATATTTGGTACAATCAGGTATTTTTGAAGAGGGGGTTTCAAGTGTTAAGAAAAAATCTCCGTCTGGTTTGGGAAAGAAATTACAGATAGCTAAGGACATAGAGATTGAAAAGATCAAACTTCAATGGGAACAGATGCAGATGCAGGAAAGAAGGGAAGATAGGGAAAGGGAGGAAAAGGAAAAGATTAGGGAAAGGGAGGAAAAGGAAAAGATTAGGGAAAGGGAAGAAAGAAGGGAAGATAAATTAAGAGAGGGAGAAATTCAGAAGGAATTAAGAGAAAGAGAAATTCAGATGGAATTAAGAGATAGGGAGGATAAAGTAAGAGATAATGAGATCCAAAGGGGAATAGAGAAGGAATTAAGAGAAAGAGAAGATAAATTAAGAGATAATGAGGAAAGAGAGAGAGAGACAAAGTTAGAGAATTTCAGAATCAAAATTCTGATAGAGAATTTAGACTAAGGGAATTAGAATTGACCAGCAAAGGGCATTCTCATGACAATCAGGGTTCATACTTTGATTTGGCTAAACATTTGAGACAGGTTCCCCCTTTTAGAGAAAAGGAGATAGACAAATATTTTCTCAGTTTTGAGAAAATTGCCGAGAATCTGGAATGGCCAAAAGAGAAGTGGACCTCATTATTGCAGAGTGTGTTAACTGGCAAAGCTAGTAATGTTTATACTGCACTCTCATCTGAACAATCTGCTGATTATGAAGTGGTCAAAGAATACATTTTAAGAGCTTATGAATTGGTACCTGAAACTCATCGTCAAAACTGTAGAGAATGTAAAAAGGAAACACATCAAACTCATGTAGAATTTGCTTGGGAAAAGAAACGTTTGTTTACAAGATAGTGTACATCTAAGAAGGTTGAAGGCAATTATGATAATCTTGAACAACTGGTATTGATTGAAGATTTCAAGAATTGTGTCAGTGATGATATTAAGGTGTATCTTAATGAGAAAGGAGTTGAGACTTTAGAAAAGGCAGCCATCACAGCTGATGAATATTCTTCAATACACAAGGTTCCATTGACAACTAAAACTTTTCCTCAACAATCTTATGTTAAGAAATTATTTCAAACCCGTTCAGGAAATTTCAGACCTCAGGGTGATGTGATTGTAAAGAATCAAAATTCTGATAGGGAATATCAGAAAACCTTATCTCTGCCCACGTGTTCATATTGTAAGATGAAGGGACACGTTATTTCTGATTGCTTAAAGTTGCAATTTAGGCCTCAGAATTATAATAGAGCAGTTCCAAATGCTCTAGTTATCCAGAAGTCAAGGTCAGGGTCATTTATGAATGAGAATGATATTTGTTTAGAGGCTAGCTTACCTCAGTCTGATTTTATAATGAAGAATTACGAACCATTCATGTCGAAGGGTTCTGTGTCACTTGTTGGTGACTTGGATAAGGCTACTCCTATTAAGATATTAAGAGATACATGAGCTTCTCAGAGTCTATTGTTAGATAGTACTTTGCCGTTTTTTGAGAAGTCTTCTACTAGTGAAAGTGTATTAATACAGGGGGTAGATTGTGGATATGTTAATGTCCCTCTTCATTGTGTTAATTTGTCATCAGACTTAGTTTCGGGACCTGTGACCATAGGAGCAGTGGCTTCTTTGCCTATTAAGAGCATTCATTTATTACTAGGTAATGACCTAGCTAAAGATAAGGTCGTGGTTAATCCACTTGTAACTAACAAACTTAGTATGGATCAAAGAGTTGATCATATTGAAGTAGAAATCCCTGGTTTAAATCCAGCTTGTGAAGTTACTAGAGCTATGGCAAAGTATGCTCTTGAGAATATTGTTGTTGAACAGGATGTATTTCCTTTAGCGGATACCTTTGTGGGTCAGGCTTTTCATGAGGTCACTTCTGCTCCTCAATCTTGTATTGATAGTGATACTCTTTCAACTACTATGTCTCATAAAAATAGTCAGGGTGTAATAAGACAAGCACTAGATGTCTTACAACAGGGAGATTCGGATATCTCCTGTTTGTTTCAGGGGGCTATGACTGAAACTGAAGCCACGCAAGAAGGTACTTGTTACTTCTTGACGAATGAAGTCCTTGAACGGAAACAGAGATTGCTTAGGATAATTGCTGGTGATGAGTGGTCAGTTGGTAAAATAGTAGTTCCTAGATACTATCGTCAGGAATTACTTAGTGTAGTCCATGAAACGTCGTTGTCTGGTCGTTTAGGAATAAATGAGACGATGTTAGGCAACCAATACTTGTCGGCGAAGTGTGCGTCTACAAGTTTGATAAAAGCTATTCCTTTGTGGAATATTAAAACTGAGACCATACTGAGAGTTTTGGTTGGGTTCTTCACACTGTTTGGTCTTCTGAAGCTGATACTATATCAGGCTTTAGAACGAATTATTGTAACATATTGTTATGAGATGGTATATAATTGGGAATTGTTGTGGAACAGGAAGGGAGTAGGTTGAAGGTCTCCAATTATTGTTGTTTGCTGCGAGGGGTCAGTGTAGGAGGTTTTTTTAGTCAGATAATAGAATATTAGTTTTGCTACCTATACCCCAAAAATCCTCTTTAGGTTAAGTATTTTGGTCCTTATACTACTGACAAAAGGTTAGGGAATTTAAATTATTATTAATACTTCTGGGAGGAGAAAGCAGAAACAACTTTGTCAGAATGTTAGAATGTTAGAACAATATGTAGATAGAAATAGCCATATAAATTATCGATTACTTTAGTAGTACTTGTCTCACACATTGAAGATTTGGAAGATGAGAAATCCGATAGGATGATTTGAAGTCACTACTCTTCGCACATACTGCCGCCTGAGATTTACGAACTGAAATAGTTGATAGAAGAAAATGAATATTTATTTACAGACATTCTACACGAACCAAATAAAAGTGACTGGAGTTTACCATGTTTCAGTGCAGAAACAAAATAACACTTTCCGTATATGTGTAAAGTATAGAAAGTAAATAGAGTCACCGGGACATATTCATTTCCAGTTTCTAGACAGGATTGGAAATGACTAATACGTCACAAGATATTGACCTACTGAAGGGATTCTACCAAATTTCACTTACGGAGAGAAAGAAAAATTTGCATTCACGTCTCCAGAACTTTTCCAATACAAAGTCGTATCATTTGGGATGAAGGTTCCCCAAGTTTCCAACGTCTGATGAATATAATAACATCCGAATAGAAATTGCGATGCATACATCGATGATGTCATCATCTGCAACGACATGTGGCAAGATCTAATAGAACCATTCTTCAAGAGATTCAGCGAAGCGAACCTGATCATCAATATTAAAGTGACTTTTATCGTGCCTGTGTTACCTTTTCAGGGCATGATTGTGAGACATGGACAAATAAAATCGTTAGAAGCTAAGGTTACGGCTATTTCTTAGTAAAATTTAATCGATGATGTATTTTCATGTGTATTATACCACCGTTACACTGTTTTGTATACATGACTGTATCATGTATTAATTTTCTTTTTGATTTAATTACTTGTATGTTGGAAGTACATATTAAAAAATAAGTTTTATTGCATAAATCCTTATTTTTTCCGTTGATGGATGAGGGTGTTACGGAATCATACCTTTTTACCTTTTATAATGATTTAAATGACTAATTTATGATCTCTGTTTTAGTCTGAATAGGGGTTAGCATATCAGTATAGATACGACTAATGCTCGATCAATAAGTGGTCACATGATCAATTGCGCGGGAAATGAAGTCGACCTGGCTTTGTACTTTTTGGAAATTAACATTGAAAGGTCACTTTCCATACTACAATAACATTATGTTTACTCTTTAAGATTTTTAGTACGCTAGACCTTTGGGTAAATGACGCGTAACCTAGTTCCTAATTGGTTCTTAGAGGGTTGTGTTATTTTGAAATACCATATTATTAAAGACGGAGAAAGGACATTCCCTTTTAATTCTGCGCACTTAGTAAAGATATATAGGGAATAATCTTGGGAATTATCATTCTTTACAATTGCTTGATCGAAGAGAGGTTATTGAAATTATTCAGTTAAGTGTGGAATTTATTTAATTAGTAATTCATCTGAATTACTATACAGCTCCGTGGGATTATCGGACATTATTCTAAAACTTGTGAGATTCCAGACTTGCAAGGATTATTTTGGATTTTATCAGAACTTATCTACTTCAACACAGTGCAGGCTTTTTCATTCGGAATACCACATCCGTATTATTTGGATTAACATCAGGAAGTGAACTTTAAAACAATTTAGGACTTTTTAGGATATTCTATACAGTAAGTTATTTTAATCCTTTCACTTTGATTGTTTGTTGAACTATTTTAATTCTTTTAATATTTTAGGAAATTAAAGATTTTCATTTTAATCTTGAAAGCTTGTTTGTGTCTTTTATTCTGTTACATTACCCCTAGAGTCGTAACAATGTATTGTCATATATGTATTATATAGTATGGACATACCAAATGATGTTGTCTGTGCGTCTTTTTATTTAGGCTGCATAAGTGAGCATATCTTTCAGACACGTATTTTGTATTAAACAGGGCTACTGCTGGATGTTGTCCATATGTCTTTATTCCGGTAGTTCGCAAGTGTGTATCAGTCAGAAAAATGTTGGGCATGTAGCACTCATGTACATGCATTATATGGATGGGCCTACAGATATATGTTGTTTATATTTCTTATTTACACTTTGTAAGTGTGCATGTCATATATATATATATAGATTATATAAGATGGGCATACCAATGTATGTTGTCTTTAATTCCTTGCTAGCCAGTGTAAGTGTGTGTATCAGCCACATAATTGTATAACATTGGATGTGCCTACTGATGGATGTTGTCCTTGCATCCTTTTAGGCTGTGTAAATGTATATGGATCAGTCTGGTAATTTTATAATGTAGGACAGGCCTACTGATGGATTTTTTCTGTACATCTTTCTTTTATCTTGTGTAAGTGTGTGTATCAAACAGATACTTGCTCTATAAAGGATGGATCTACTGGTGGGTATTGTCTATAGGTCTTAGAATGTGCAAGTGTATATCATTAAGCTACACATGTTATATAGGATATAGCTACTGATGGATCTTTTCTTTGTCATTTTAGGCTGTACAAGTGTGTCGATAGGTTTTGCAAGTTTATAATATAAAACAGGCCTAGTGGTGGATGTTGTCTGTATATTGTTCACGGTATATGCTGTTTAAGTGTTTGCATCGAACAGATACATAACTTATAAAGGACAGGTCTACCGATGGATGTTGTGTATAGGTCTTTTCCTAGAATGTGCTAGTGTTTCTCAGCGAGATACATATATCGAATGGGCCTAGTGATGTTAATTGTAAATCGTTTTTATGGTGGGTTTTATATATTTTGATTATATATCATGTACAAACTGGTGGATATTGTCTGTAAGTCTTTAATTAGGCTGTGTAGGTGTGCACATCAGATGGATAGAAATATATTACATGGACAGGCATTATCTGATGGATGCTGTCTGTAATTTTGTATTTAAGATCAGCGTCTATATTAGTCATATAATGAATTATATAGTACAGACCTACCAATGGATGTTGTCTGTCTTTATAAAGGCTGAGTAAGTGAGTGTATCAATCAGACATATTTAATATAGGATGGGCTTTTTGATGGATGTTGTCTAGCTATATACGTCTTTATTTGTTTGTGTGTGTGTGCGTGTATCAGTAAGACGAATGCATAAAAAATGTCAGGCCTTTTGATCTATGCTGCCTGCAATTTGTATTTTTGGTGTTTTTGTGTGTGGGACTTATGTTTATGTATTACTACTGATGGATGCTGTGTATGTCTTATTTAGGCTGAAAGTGTGTGTATCAGTAACATGTAAGACCATTCTCAGAATGTATTCATGTTTTCATGTGACCCAGGGTCAACGAATCCAAAACGAGGCTAAGCTAGGCACCAGCTTCATTTTACCTCGCAACCATGGTTGCTACAATTGATACTGGCAAGGAAAAAATCGTGACGAATATTGTTGTGTTCCATTGTGCAATGGCAATACTAGAATTCACATCGATTTAGGCTTCCACCATATTCCATCAGTGAAGAAGATGGAGCTTCGTAGAAAATGGATTGTTGCAATATGTCGTGATGAGGGGCCGAATTTTAAGGCAAGAAACTGGATGATTGTTGGTGTGTTTGTATTTTCTTGCAACTGAATGATGTAATAAAGAGAAATCCAAACGCGAAATAGGTTCTGTCGATGAAACAAATGAGTGTATGTCTGTGTTTTATAATGGTAGGTTTCTAAAATTTTTACCCCTAGTCCCTTTCCACAAAACGGGGTCATCGAAAACTGGGCGTACCTCCACGCAGCGCATTTATAGCTGAAATGACAAAGGAAGAGAAAATCCACAACGTTCTGACACAATTTATGGAAGACAACAGTTTCACAGCTCCAAAATCTACTAAACAAATAAATGATAAGAAATTCAGAGATCAGAAAAGAAAACGTGAAGAAAATATCAATTCCAGAATAAATATAGCTGATGATGTGGTAAGTGTTTTAAGTGAGCTTCACAATAATCCAATTATCCAAGAAGTAATTTTAACGAAACACAAGAAACCTGTTGTCATTGTTTATTGCAATCAACAGATGGATGATATGATCAGAAACTGAGAAGGAAATGACAGGAGTGTTCTAGGCGTTGATAGAACTTTCAACTTGGGACGTTTCTATGTCACAATCTTTTCCTACAAAAACCTATGTGTGATAAGTAATAGAACCAATGATTTTCCGGTTATGTTCGGGCCATGTATGATACATTTTGATGCCGAAGAACAAACTTACGGGAACTTTTTCTCGCACGTTAGCGATAAATTCGGACACAAAGCTCGATTAACGATAGGAAGTGATGAAGAAAAGAGCATGACGAACGCTCTGAAAGCCAAATTCCCATAGGCAAAATTTTTGTTATGTACAAAACACATTCATGACAATGTGCGACAGCATCTTGAAGAAAATAGGTCATGTGCACAGACCCGTAAGAGAATACTTGAAATCATTTTTGGATAAAATGATGGAATGTTATATGCCACAGATGACACCGAATTCGATTCAAGATGCCAGAATTTATAACCTTTTTTCCAAAAATTGCCAATATTTCAAGCGTACTGGAAGAGGTTTGTGTTGGAGAAAATTCGCAATTACGTTTACCGTCCCTTACGGGATCGATTAATAAGTGCACCGTGGACAAACAACAACAGCAAGTCAATGAATCATAATTTAAAGGCGGCTGTTAATTGGGACAGAAACAAGTTCCCAGAACTTATTGAAGAGGTTGGAAATATCACGAAGAACCAGATTTTGCACGTCCGATGTCCTATTTACAGCAAAGGGGATTGGCGTCTAGCGCCTTCAATGGAGCAGCAAGCCATTCCACAATTAGTATGGCATGGTATGCCGCAAATGGACAAAGACAGACATGTACAAAAATTTATGCTGGCAAAACCGCCACCAGCTAAAAATTCAAAGTATGTAGTTGCAAATATATTTCAAGTGTCCAAAGGCTACAGAAAATGTTGGAAAAAAGCCAGGCCAGCGGAAACGTCCAGCAGCTGAAAGGACTAAAAAATGTTATAAATAAAATGACAAATTGTAGTTAATATACTTGCATATGTGTACGTTTAGTCATTAAATAAGTTTATATTTTTCCCTCGTAAATTGTTCTGTTATAACTTTTTACTTTATAACTTACATGTATTACTTTGCACAATATATTGCGCATGTCCGTTATGATTCTCATTCAAAGTCTGATTTCACTATGTCCTCCAACTCAATGCATCATTACATCATTACATGTGCTAATATAACGGACTCACCCTTAGTTGTGTCCCTTTATTTCGCGTTGTGACAACTATATATGCCGACAATTGTTAATAAACATTCATTAACGAGTTGAGATATAAACAATACTATTGTGACGGTATTATATTGCATGAGTATTATATCAATATTTAATAGAAAAAAGACAGATAGAGTATGACAAAGTTACATATAACTTAGTGTATGACAAAGGCAGATTGTATAATTTTATATAATAATAATCGTATTGAGAGACAAATACTAATAATATGAAGTTATATATTGCATAAGTGTAATATAAGTATATGTATCATTACAATTATATTTATAATAATGATATCAGCACGACTACACAGGCAGATTGAGTGTTACAACCGATCACAATAACGTAAGACATCGTTCTCACAACTTTCAACAAGACTAAAACACGCTTTTTTAATAAAGATTTTAATTACGATATTGTCAAAATAAGGTTAATATATAGTATAATATATACATATATGTGCAAATTAATCAAAAATAAACAAACAGACTTTGTTTGACTTTGCATGACTTTGTCAGACTTTGCGGTGTTTAGTAGGATCGCTGACACCTTACTTAGAAATGATATTAATGCAGACCATGAAATTTTATTAATACTGAACATGAGAAAAACTTTCATGTCAATATGTTGTCGATTTAGTTGGATTTGGTGTGGATTTGAGTGGATTTGGGTATTACGTAACACCCCTTTGTTAGGGAGCCTAACCACTTGAGGTCACAACGAAGCAAGAAATTTGAACACATAACTTCTGGTATATTCTTCACTAAGAAGAACGCAAATTTAATTGACGCAATGCCTATGGCCACTTGAGCTGACTAAGAAATTATTTTTAGTACACACAGATCTTGTTGTAGCGTCTTCTTCCTAGAACCTTTATATACATTATTCCTTTTTTTGCGAAGAGAAACAAATTGTTCAACTCGTATTTAATTGTTTGTTTGCCAACTGAATTTATGGACCTTTTTGTTTCATTATTTCTTTTGTATTTTGTCATTCAACCTTAGTTCAATTTCGAGACGCGTTTCAGTTTTTCTCCAAGAAACTATCGGTAAAACGGTAGAGAGAAAAACAGCAAATGCGTATTAAGTAGTATCCATGAGCGTCTTCAGAAAACGTACACGGAACTAAATGTGCTATGCAAAGAAAATCGTAACCATCTACTGCATCTTATACACGGTGCTGATATTTGCATGTAATACATGACACCTAAAGGGCATATTGTATATAACACATATTAAAGGTATATTTGGGTGATGTATGTGCTTTGTGTAACCGTGGAGAAACTTGTTTTAGCTCACCTGACTGCAAGGCCAAGTGAGCTTTTGGTATTAATGCATTTCGTCAGTGCTTTTGCTATTGCCCTTTGTCCGTTGTGCGTCATCTGGCGTCCGTTAGCAATTGATTTTAATAACTTCTCAAACACTGACATCAGTTTCAACCAGACTTGGTACAAAGCATGATGGCATAAAGGCCTTTCAAGTTTGTGCAAATGAGGCCGATCTGCTATCAATCCTGGCCACCATTACTAACAATAGAAAAACCTTCTAAAAACTTCTTCTCAAAACCTGCTTAACAGAATTTGACAAATTATCCTAGCATAGAGGGCTTCCAGATTTGACAAATTATATCTATCCGCCATCAAATGTGACCACGTTTTGAAAATAATTTAAAATTTTCTTTTTAAAATGACTTCACAAAAATCGCTGAACAGAATTTAGCAATATTTGGCACAAATCATCTTGACATAGAGGGCTTATCAGATGATAAAAATGATGTCCGATCCATCGTCAAACATGGCAACCATTACTAAGAACGTAATTAAAAAAAAACATTTACAATTCTTCTTCTGAAAAAGTGCTTAACAGGATATGTCCAAACTTTACAGAAAGTATTATCTGGTATAAAGGGAAAAACGTGAAACGATCTCTCAGAAACTAGTTATCAGAATTTGACCAAATCTGACATAAGCACTTTGATAGTAAGGTCTTTCAGATTTGTACAAATGATGTTGTCTTGGCTTAAAATGTGGCTGCCATTACTAGAAATGGAAAATCCTTTATACGACTTATTAAATTCCACTCAACATAATTTTAGCACATTTTACTGAAAACATTCTGGCACGAAGGGCTTTTAAGTTTATTCAAATTATACCAATCTACCATAAAATAAGATTGCTGTTACTAAAACATAAATAACTTGTAATACCTTCTTTCAAAATAAACTTGACAGAAGTGTCCTACTTTGAAAGTATTTTAGATTTATACAATGATGTCTTTCCACCATCAAGTATGGCTAATGTCACAAAATGTAGAAAAACGTTGACAGCTTTATTTGAGAAACAAAACAAGCTGAACAGAATTTGACCAACTTTTACACTAAGCGTCCCGGCATATGAGCCTTTTTAATATTGGACACATAATGTTCATGTACAATAAAATATGGATGAAGATACAAAAACAATAGAAACCTCGCAAGAATTGTTTTCATAACATATGCAATCAACGGTATTGGAAGAAAGTTCAACCGAAATTATTATGCATGCCCTGATATATTGGCCAACTGTTCTTGTACTTGACTATTAAACGTATGTCATCTAGATGAGTAATCTCTGGCTCACTTGGGCTTCTTGTTTTTTATATTGGATAATTTGTTTTCATTATAATGCACACATTACATTTAAAAAAAAGATTTTCTTTTTATTTGAGATATCATCAGCATATTAGCTATAAAAGTTGATGGAATTTGTAATCAAATTAAACGTTATTGGCTACTATTTATGTGTGAGTACATGGCAGATATTTGTGTACATTTTTCAAATAAATGATGCAAGGTTCCTCACATTTTGCACTGTTACCTTTTTGCAGTGGGTACATACTCGTTACCAATAAAAGAAAATCGTTTCTCTTTCACTCTCAATGTACTTGAAAACAGCGATGTTTTCATCAAAGCAATAAATTTGTGCACATTTTAAGATATTTGTTTGTCATAATTTCTAGTCGCATCACCACTTCTTATACCTTATTATCTGCAACTCAATTCATTCGGACCACCTCGGCTCTCTCTACGAATTGATTGACCATTGGATTGACCTAGAAGTTGCGAATGAAAAAATAGTTGGATGCATTTGCAACTTCTCAGTCAATCCTTGTTTTGTATGTAGCAGAGATGGTCCGAATGGCAGTTAATGACAACTATAGGCATACATTCGAGGTATGATCTATATGACTGACGTGGAGAAGTTGCGAATGGTCTATCACCAATACGTTTGTCTGTTTGTCTGTATATGGACACAGTAGCGTACTAACGGGGGGGGGGGGGAGGCTGACGGGGCGGTTGCACTGGGAGAGTTATCGTTAGTTACAATATGTTCCGAATGACGAGTGTCAGTTCCAGAAATTTGAAAGTTGTGATTTGATTGGTGACACACAAGATCAACAGAACATGACCTCTTATTGGTATCCATCAGATCTCCACTTAGGACTCTGGAGATCTGATTTTAATAACATTGGTACTCATGTATCATTAGTCTGATACCCTGCCTCTTCACTACGTTACTAAACTGAGTGAAGTTCACAGGATAGCAGACTAAAATTTTATAATGAAGTTTCCATACGAAATAGCGGATGGGTCGTAATAGATTAGATATGCTGTTTCCAAAATAAAGTTTATTTTGGAACTGTTTAAAAATAATGACACATAAAAATAGTGTTAAACAGAATGGTTAAATTGAAAAAGAATTCAGATAATGTAACACAAGCAACCAGTTTATAAGACTCAGATTTTTGCATCATACTCTGTGAACTTATTGCTTTTCTCCACACGATAACTATAAATGGTTACGTAAGCTAACAAATTCATCAAGCTGCTCCAAGATACTGCTAAGACGTGTTCTTTGTTAATAAGAAATCCAATTATACTGAAATTAAATTGAAACTTCACAACAACTATCAAAACTTAAAGTCACTTTCAACCTACTGACATTTTGTCGAATAACAGGTATGGACTAAGCAACGTTAGAGATGACGAATTTATAAATGTGGCGACATCCTGTGCATCATGAAAGTTGTCTATTGCCGAAAAGAAATAAAGAAAGTGTCTCTAACAAAATTGCTTAAAAGAAAAACTTTGGTAAATACCAATTTTTTTCTACACAATTTACATTTGATAAAATAGCTTGTCACAAGCAATCACCGGAAGTTTTCCTTGAAAAAGGTATTTATTTTACATTTTGTTTTCTATGGTGCAACGTCCCATATTCACCCCCACCCCCGTTACAGCTATAATATACAGCCAGAGTATTATTTTACCTTCTCTTTATTTTATTTACCTCTTTACCTTCCTTACACACTCACCTTCCTGACAAGCTTTATCCATCCTCCACATGGCCGCTTAAAAAAGGTTCACTTTAGTTTTCATTTATTGCTTTTCTTCACTTGTAGCTAATTTTTTTTTATTATTGAACATTATTGGGTCTTGATATATTAAGATAGGGCTTTATTCCATTTATCTCTTTCCTTTAGCCCTTGTCGTCTTCTTGTAACGCGGAATTCTTCTGATCTTTTTTCTTCTTTTATTCAGCCGCTACGACAGTTGTTTATGGGCTCACAGACTGTAACGACATCCGTTTCCAAAAATCCCTGTCGTCATAGCCTGGAAGCACAATCCTTTTTTTCGCCAACATTTGTTTTGTTTGTGTTGGCTTTAACGGCACTTTTAAAATATCATTGTATATATCATTCCGAGGAAATGGGAGTTATGTGCCTTTCCCAAAGACACACCGAGGCAGCCGAGCCGGGCTTACCTGGACGGACATCGAACCAACGACCCTTGGATTACGAGTCTGACTCTCTACCATCTGAACTACCCTGCTCCCTTTTTTCTCAAAAGGGTTTACAAATTAGAAAAGCCTGGTTTAAACAAAAGACCTTATTATAATCCTTTTTTATCTACATGTAATTTAAGTGTAATTTATCATCCACCCATCAGTCTCTCAAACCCTCCTTCCATATCTCCCTTACCCTTACACACACTTAGATTAAATTATATAAAATGTGCAGCATGCTATAATTAACTGTGCGTTTTACCTATATTTTGATACATAGATAGATAAATTATAACGTAAATGTTAGAATGTTGGATTTTTGTGGTGCTGTAATAAGAACGAGCAAATGACGTTAACAATGTATCCATGGATATCACTGAGAGTGAGCAAATTTATAACCAATACTTCATAATACTTTCGACGGTTCTATGGAGTTTTTATCATTCTGGATAAAAATAAAACAAGCAAACAAAAAAAAAAACGCGAATACACCAGAATAGAAGCAGGGTTCTGAACTCACCGTACTCGTATCAAACGTAAAATCCCGAAATACAGCAATATGTTAGGAGTAGGGTGTAATGTTTTAAAGTAGCAAGACAGTAGACCAACTATAATTAAATAAGTACAGGGGAGTGTAAATTTCAAATTGAACTTACAATTTCTTTTTGATTTTTAAAATCCTATCTACGGCTTAAACTTGAACTTTTAGATACAGACCAGCTGCTGGTATGAAAAGAATGAGCCCCATCCCTTTTTCTCCCTTAGGACACGTTTTCCAGTAATTCGTTTTCCATTTCAGATAGGGATGGTAGCATATGATTGAAGGTTAGATTTGCGACACGCCTTTTAAGTTTGGTGGTGCAATCTGGTGGGTGATGGGAAGATAAGTTGAAGTGAACCTTGTAACATTGTAGTATCTGAATAGCAAAAGAGAGTGAAATGTATAACATTCATTGTATATAAAACAAGAGTACTTAGATGAAAGAGCTGATGATCAGCATCAGAATATGCGTTTTTCTTCACACCACCGTATGTGATGATAAAAATCAATTAGATCTAAACTCCACCCCAACTCGCACCGAATCTATATCCCACCACACGCACCCCAACCAGAACAGACGAAAATTGCAAATTCACCAGGATCAATTTGTTCGGCCACACATAAGAAACCTGGACACAAAATAATGAAATTTTATTCAAAGTTTGCCCTGAGATCTATGTAATCCCAGAGGGAAATCATACCCATCAGATATCAGATATGGTTACAAGTTAAGCCATTTTGAAAACTATGTTGTCTCAACTTATCCTGAAATGATGGTCGCATCGACTTGTTTCTCTTTAAAACAGCTGGTATTAGTGATATTTATGTATGGATTGTTCCTTCACTCATTAATCGTTATTTCCTCCTTTAGTAGACTTTTCACAAAGAAAAAACTTTGGAACATGACAAAAATAATTACAAAGACATCATAGTAGCATGCATACAAATTTGCACAGCAGTTGCACACACACACACACACAGACACACGCGCGCGCGCGCGCACGCACACACACACACACAACAAGGTGTTTCACTGTAGACGCATGACTGTGGAGGATGTTCTTTCCAGCATAATCAGATAGTTTCACTCATTTCGGCAATCGCATTGAGGCAATATGGCTGTCAGCGAGTGGCCCTTTATGTAAATCTTCAAGGACAAGAAAACTGAATCAATTCATTTTGTATGCATGCATATTAAACTGAAGTTATTAGTATCAATAAAGATTAAATATATTACATGTACATGGCCAAAGTGTTCTTGTTATTGCCCCTCTTGTCTAAATGGAGAGTCATATTTTCATGGTTGTTTGACTAATACAATTTTCACAAAATACAGTCAATGAAATTGTGACTGTCTGATTTCCTGCAACGCCGCCTGCTTTACTATTTAAGCTTTTAACTTTATGATCTTTCTATCTTTACTCCTTCTGAAGGGAACGTCGAATCGGCATAGTGTGAGGTGATACTGATCGACATTTTTGTATGTCTTAAAGCGTGTTTGGTAAAATTCAACCATTATAGCCATAATACATAATAGCTTGCACACACCACATTCTAAGAAATTTAGTATCATTCTATTAACAAAAAAAAAAAAAACAAAAAAAAAAGTGTTCTGTGCATATTAGCAATATTGCCAATGTAAGTACACGGCTCTCTTTGTTCATGAATATTTTGTTTGAAGGAGCTTGTAAAATGTTTTGTTCAATAAAACTAACTTGTTTTCTTTACGAATGGTTTGGACCAGACTTTATGTTAATATATAGGTACCGTAGACGGCACAGTTCATATGAATGTTGAGAGACAAACTTTATGGTTATGACTCAAGAAATATATTGATCGATCCCTCTGTTTGTCTTTCTGTCTGTCTGTCTCTCTTGCATAATGTACCAAGCTTTGTTGAAACTGCTTTAAGAAAATTTAATGCAAAGACTAATAGTAATTTTTTTAACAGTGATCTTGATCTTGAAGCACCTCATACAAAATTATTAGACTTTTCATGGGAAGGAAAATATAAATGTTATGGACTATAATTACACTACGTAACACAATTTTTGTTCCTGGGTAGTAAGTGTTATTTCGTAATTGCTTATGCCTAAAAAGTATAGAAAATGGCTATTATTCCCCACAAACTTTGCTTTTGTGACCAGGACAGTGACATTTTGAAATTTACCTATTTCCAATTCGAAAACGGGCGAATTTGTGTCTTTTCGTTCACATAAAGTCAGAAAAAACAACAACATATGAATAAAAATTAACATGTATTTATACTAAAGTAATACAAAAATGACTACAAAAGATTTAGAAATGAGTAGTTTTTCGAGATTTACGATTATACCGTAAATCACTTTCACGAATCAGCCCCCAAATGTAGTCTCCCATCATGTTCTCGTTATACTGTCCTTGGTAGCGGCGTTCAAAGTCCAGTATATCCTGGTGGAAGCGCTCGCTTTGCTCCTCCGAGTACGCTCCCATGTTCTCCTTGAATTTATCAAGATGAGCATCAAGGATATGGACTTTGATTGACATCCTACAGCCCATTGTGCCGTAGTTCTTCACCAGAGTCTCAACCAGCTCCACATAGTTTTCGGCCTTGTGATTGCCCAGGAAGCCCCGAACCACTGCGACAAAACTGTTCCAAGCCGCTTTCTCCTTACAAGTGAGTTTCTTGGGGAATTCATTGCACTCCAGGATCTTCTTTATCTGTGGTCCGACGAAGACACCGGCTTTGACCTTGGCCTCAGACAGCTTAGGGAAGAAGTCTTGAAGGTACTTGAAGGCTGCCAACTCCTTATCTAGAGCTCTGACAAATCGTTTCATAAGGCCCTATTTGATGTGCAGTGGTGGCATCAGCACCTTCCGGGGGTCCACCAGTGGCTCCCACTTGACGTTGTTCCTCCCCACAGAGAACTCGGTCCGCTGTGGCCAGTCCCGCCTGTGGTAGTGCACCTTGGTGTCCCTGCTGTCCCAAAGGCAAAGATAGCAGGGAAACTTGGTAAAACCGCCTTGGAGACCCATCAGGAATGCCACCATTTTTAAGTCTCCTATGACCTTCCAGCCGTACTCATCATACTTCAAGGCGTCCAGCAAGATCTTGATGCTGTTGTAATCCTCTTTGAGGTGCACCGAGTGAGCCAGGGGAAGAGACGGGTACTTGTTACCATTATGAAGCAGCACGGCTTTGAGGCTCCTGGATCAGCTGTTAATGAAGAGGCGCCACTCATTCTGGTTACAGGCGATTCCGATTGCCTCGAACAGACTGGTCACATTGTGGCAGAAGCAGAGCCCATCTTGACGGGTGAAGAAGCTGGAAAAAGGTTGGTGACGCTTCCTCTGATCTGCGACTTGCACACTTTCATCCAACAAGTTCCACTGCTTGAGCCTAGACGTCAAAAGCTCTGCATTGGACTTGGTGAGACCAAGATCTCTAATCAAGTCGTTGAGGTCTTTTTGGTTGGGGTAGTATGGGTTTCTCTCCTCAGCTCCACCTCTGAAATTGTCATCTGGATCTACAACGTCTTCCTCGCTCTCTGACTTGCTGCTCTCTTCCAAAGACGGCTGCTCTCTCTCCGGAGGAGTGGGTACGGGGAGCTCATGGCAGTGTGGCACCGGGGCGATGGATGAAGGAAGGTCCGGATAAGTGATAGCAGGTGCATTCTTGCCAGTCCGACGTTTGGAAGGGTCCACCATGCAGAAGTAGCAGTTGGTTGAGTGGTCAGTGGGTTCCCGCCAAATTCTTGGGATAGCGAACTTCATGGCTCTCTTTTCCCCTCTGTACCATCCTACAAAAATACATTTATTTCAGCCATGACTAATGTGTAAGAGATTATCGCAACATTTTTCATATATGATATATTTTTTTCAATAACATTGAAAATTGTAAAACGTTTTAAAATTAAAACTTTTACGATTTTAAAAATTTTAACAAATTTTATAACATAAAATTCCGAGCAACAATTGTCCATCTTTCCTTCCAGAGTTTTTTTGCAGTGCTCGCAGGTGAAATGAGGTGCCCAGGGTTTGTCTTGATCCCCGACAGGCATGCCGAAGTATGCCTTGTAGGTCTCACACATCTTAGCAGATGCTTCCACGGAGTATTTTTTCGCTCTTGTCTTGATAAATTGGCCGCAGACATAGCAAAATGCGTCTGCCGGATGCTTGCAGCCTCTTGATGCGATCACAGAAAAATGCAGATATGCATCCACTTAGGCAGCTGGAACTAAACTGAACTGGTGGGCTTAAGGCCCCTGTATTTATACTACTATTTATATAACTGGAAAGTTCTAGAAAGTTCTAGAAGTTACTGAAAGTTTACTCAGCACTGAAGCTATCTGGATTGTTCTGGAAAATAGGTAAATTTAAAAATATCACTGTCCTGGTCACAAAAGCAAAGTTTGTGGGGAATAATAGCCATTTTCTATACTTTTGAGGCATAAGTAATTAGGAAATAAAACACTTACTACCCAGGAACCCCGCCCCCCCCCCCCAAAAAAAAAAAAAAAAAAAAATTTGTTACACGGTGTTATCATTATAGTTTCAATATCATTTCAGGTTATCCTCTGAACATATTCTAGTCTAGGTAATTTAACGTCTTTTCTAACAAACTAAGACATTTTTCTATTTATCTCTCTGGTATAGCTCATGAATGTACCAACATGATGCAGGGAGTCAGACAACTGATGGCCAGTTAATGAGCGGTCCTCATTATGCACAGTTCATTAACATTTGAGAGTCCAAGAACAGTGTCTTAAATTCCCATAGGCAGTACTTATAGAGAGGTCTGAGGTTTATTAAAATGAGCAAAGAAGAAATAAGTGCCAAAACAGTATGTTTGAGTTACCAGTAGCGTACTAACAGGCGCCAGAGGTCTTGGGGCGACAAAACAGCTGTTAAAAATTCGGGCCTCGTATTCTGTCCATTTGGACCATCATCGTCGCCCCGGGCGCCATTTACTCTTAGTACACCACTGTGAGTGAATGAATAAATGAAATTTTCAATGACCCCCCCAACCCCCAATGTCATGGACTTATCAATCACTAATGTTTTGAGAAACACCGTAACAATATCCTTTTTATGCGGCATCCCTTATAGATACATAATGAAATGAGATGTTGTATTTAACATTATCTTAATTTGAGCATTTCGCTGTTTGTCAATAAACTGTGAGGTGTTTTAAATCTAAGCAGTTATAGCAAAAATAATAATAAAAGGAAAGAAGAAACAAACTTCTCTTGTATACCCGCAAATCCAAACTAAATGAACAATCGAATGTTTCAATTTTCTAGAATTTCCTTGCAGTTTCAATATCGTTGCAAACTTTTGTATATGCAGGATTCCCGAAACGGCTGCGATCAGTACATAAAATTCAAAGTTAGGCTTGTGATTATGGTACAATTTTCAAACAGCAAACAATGTCAGCTGTTGACCATTTATGTTCTGCTGTGTTTTGTGTATATTTGCACAGAAAATATCAGGGCCTCTGGTGGTCGTGTGGTCTAAGGCATCTCACCTCTGTCCACATTGAATTGAGTTTCATCTCGTCAATCGTGGGTGAGTGAGAAAGCTTGCCAGTAGCTTCCTGTGGGTCTGTGGTAAATCCCAGGTTCTTATTCCACCAAATATACTGGCCACCATGTATAGCCTATGATGTGTTGAACAATGATGTAAAACCCACAACATGTAGAATGAATGCTATATACAGTTTTAAAAAAAACCCCAAACCCCCCACCCAAAAAAAAAAAAAACAAAAAAAACCAAAACAAAACACACGTCCACACTGGTAATAAAACCACCCCGCTATAGCGATCTAAAATCTAAAGACTAAAGAATCACATTTATCTCCAAGATGAAAACTCTATACAATCCAAATTAAAACAACTCCGCTATTCCGGATTACGAACAGTGATTCCAGTCCAGAGTGATACTTACATTTTACCCCGCTAATACAATCGATCGATTACCTATTAGTCCAGTACATTTACTCAAAATAGAGGCTTGACCCAGGACATATTGCAACAGAATTAATTTTGATTGGATGATGCTTGGGAAGGTCTATACATCAATGTATTAAAAGTCCCCCAAAATCTAATGATGGGAAATTAATTAAAAATGGCATTAATTAATTAACTAATTAACTTACGTTTATTTTTCACGTTTGCGCTAATAACTCGAAAACTATGACAAGTACCTGGTTATATAATACACCATTTGAAAGCCAATTTTACACTCTTGTGTTTGATTTATGAAAAGATATGAACAAACATTAAAACACCAGTTGAAATTGCATAAATAACTTAAATTTCGTGCATTAATCGTTACACTGAAAGCATATACACTGCTTAATACTAGTTTTAGGATCAAGCAGTCTAGTATTTTCATAATATTTTATTTAGAATTTTCTCAAATGTTCATAAGCTATATTTCAGACCTCTAATTTGTCTGTTGTAAATGTGAAATAGAGTGAAATACAGTAATATATCAGACAGATCTATTTAGTCAAAATCACCATCTTCTTCTTACAATGTTGGATGCGGGGAGTTGAAATAAATTGTGCCTCTACAGTGTCCACAAGCTGTCAAACATTCTAAATTGTGTTTTTTACAACTACATCTCAAGGTACTACAATCTGTTTGGCAGTTGCATCGTATTATCTGCAGAAGTTCCTTTGGTGCTGGAGGTAAATCAGTCGTCTTAGGTAACATCTCACTCTCGTTAATTTTCCAACCCCATTCTGCTGGATTCAAATCTGTAACACCCATCCACGATAGTACAGTCTTAGACTGTGGTACTTCGCTGCAGCACCAGTTGGTGGTAAACTTTGTTGCTGAACAATAGCGTTACTCTTTGCAACGTTTCTCACAAAACTTGTCATAAAGGAGACTATGCAGTCTTTCTCCGTATTTTCCACTGAATATGCAAACAAGGGGCTCTTCTACTGCAGTAATGACATCGTCTGCACTGGCATGTGGCACAGTAAATGTAGCAATGATATCTTGAAACTTTACATACTTTTGTGCTTTTCATAGAGCTACCCCTTTTACTATTCCAAATATTCTGGATGTTGTGTCACATCCAAGGAGTGCATGGATTGGGAGTATCAAGGTGCGCAGTTTGTGTCTAAGTGTTTCCTTGATATCTTTAATGTTCCAGACATTAGCTTTTCTTATTGAACTTTGCTTTGGTTCAGGCCTTAAGAAGATTATGTGGGCGGTAAGGTCAGCAGCTGTAGGTTTGAATGCTATAACATTTGATTTGCCATTTATTTCAGTTATAACAATGTTGTCTCCAAAATGTTCCAAAAGCTTTGTTTTCATCCATTTAAAGCTATAAGCCTCACAGCCAGTATTTTGAAGAATATCATCCATCTTCTTGATGAGATCATGAATAGTTGTCTATTCATCATCATTCTCTCTCGTCCAAATATTGGACAACTTTTCAAACTGCTTCACTTTTAACATCATCTGATAGTCGGCCTACTTTTGATTTATGTGACTTGGCACCTTCTGGGAGGTAAGTTGAGGCTTCTGGCATGGGTTTTCGTGTTCTAAAATTAACACTGCACGTCTGATGGTAAACTGCATCTGAAGCATGAAGATCAGCAATGGCTGACATAATCCTTGCCCAAAACTTTATCAACCCATTCATCTCCTCTTTCTCTACATGTTGCTGTTGTTATAGACTCATCACAATCTTTTGTTCTTACAGGAAAAGTATAAATGCTTCTCCTTTTTGAAGTTTTCCTATCAAGTTTAGCCGGCGTAATGCAAAACAAACAGTGTTCCTTGAAGGAAAACTTTTATTCTTTGGACCGAAGTGTACACTTTTTGCTTGTTTCTTCCTCTGTCAACTGATTACTAGTACACGTCTTTTGGATTTGACGGGAGTGACAATAGCGGCGACGACATTCTGTGTGTACACGCTGACCGGGTGTTACTTGTATATTGTCTCCTCTTGCTTTACTTGTATTATTTATGCTAGCACCTAAGGTTGCAGTTGGCTTTTAATTTCCCAGTTTCCATTACAGAATACACACTTCTCCATTTGAACTTGGATAATTTGTAACTTTCTATTTTCCGGAAAGGAAATAATAAAGTCATTAGTACATTCAGCATATCATGAACAACAATTGAAACAAGGGTGAAAGGCAAGAAAGCAATCATCATTAGATACATTTTTACAACGTTGTACGTCAAAAAAATTAAACACAACAATTCTCATAACTGTGACAAATATAATGCTATGAACAAAATATAAACTTCATTGGAAAGTTAGTGAAATGAGCATTTCAATGATGTATCACACACTATGTTAACTTAGTGTCGAGCTGATGAAGTCTTTGAGTAAACCCATGTCTTATGCGGATGTCGTTCGCACGCTTAGTCCAGGTGTAAGTAACCTAGCATGTAGTGCCAATGGTTGTGGTGATCAACACTCTCCATCAATTGCAGCTCAGAACAAGATTTCTGTGTCTAACTGTTTATCTCCCGTTTCGGTTGAATCTAACACCACTGGTTGTGATACACACCGCTGCCCATCAAGTGCATCTCAGAACAGAACTTCCGTGTC
Organism: Margaritifera margaritifera; assembly: GCA_029931535.1. NCBI lineage: Eukaryota > Metazoa > Mollusca > Bivalvia > Unionida > Margaritiferidae > Margaritifera > Margaritifera margaritifera. The sequence goes on from JAQPZY010000303.1 coordinate 75,301, forward strand.
CAACTGTGTGTCTCCAGTGTCGGTTGAGGCTAACGGCTCTTCCCCAGTTTTAACGGCAGTGGAGTCGCAAACCGGTGTAACGGCCCAACCAGCTTTGGAAAAGACGAGGGTCAGTGTTCTGCAAACTCTGGTCTCAAAAAGCTCAGACATAATTTCACAGACTGTCGATAGAAGACATATCGCCCCCTTCGCTGGAAATATCACACAGATTTCTAATGCCAATGTTCATCCTAATGCGATAAATGCCGCGCGCACACCTATTCGGAATCAAAATAAACCGTTAGCCCACACCGAACAGCTTTCAGAACATGGTACTTCGACCAGGATAGAGCATGGTAGGCATCCGATGGCTAGCAACAGTAATGTAAAAGGTATTGATTTGAAAACCCCTCCTAGCAAGATACCTACCGTCATTGGGGGTCAGGTAGAAAGACCTAGATCGTTTGGTAAACCAAGTTTAGAAATCGACTCAGATGTTATTGCTGGACATGGGGATGCTTATGACAATGATGAGAACGTTGTATTTGAAGGTGTGGTTAGACGTAGAACAAGGCGCTTTTATGTTGGTGGTATTGGCGTCAAATCTACTGCTGAAGGCCTCAGTAAATTCTTGCAAGAATACGATATAGAGCCGTTATCAATAAAGCTAATCCACAGTAGACGTAATTGTCTATCGGCCAAGCTGACTGTTTATAATTCAGACTGCTACACTGTTGAAAATGATGTAACATGGCCAAAAGGTTTTTATGTAAGAAGGTGGTATGGGAATCAATCCTGGCGAGATAGGTTGAACAATCGCGATCAGGAGGCAAATGAAGGTTCAGGAGGCGATATTCCATGACTAGGGCGACACAGTCAATTGTTCATAAATCTGCCATTATATACTGTCGTAAGTTAATGTGTTTTGTCATTTTTGTCATTTTAGTCATGCTTTCACACTGCATAAGTATTAAGATGCCTATATTGCAAGTTAATATGAATCTGAATATACTGAGCTGGAATGTTAGAGGAATTATGTCCTCTGCTCTTAGCTTTAGTGCAATGCTGGACAAATATAATGTTGATGTAGCTTGCATAACTGAACATAAACTATTACAGAACATACTTCCATTTTGCGATTCTATTCGTTCTGATTATAAATGCATCGCTAAGGCAGAGGATATTTCCTCTAATAGCACGTTAATAAAATGTGGTAAAGGAGGAGTTGCAATCTTCTGCAAAACCTCTCTCATGAGATATGCTAACTTCATAGATGACGTTAAAAGTGACAGAATTGTTGGCATAGAATTCAAATTTCCAGATATGCAAAATGTATATATTTTTTGTGTATATATGCCGACCCTATTGTATGGCATAGATTGTTACAGGGCGCAAATTGAGTTGATTCAAAATCTGTATGATCAGTACTCACAGCTGGGTAACGTGTATTTTACAGGGGATTTCAATGCAGTAGCTGAACCAGACACTTTTAGAGATTACAAAGACAGGGTATTTCATGAGTTCTTGCGATATAATAATCTAGTGAGTGCTGGACATTTAATAATATGCACTGGTTCCCGTTATACATTCACCCCAGCAAGAACGATGATTGATCATTTTGTACTGTCGGATCAATGCATAGGTAGCTTACGGAGTGTGCACATTGTTTCAGATTACGAAGAGCACGTGATATCTGACCACCTCCCTATCCTTACTTCCCTTCGTACAGTGACCTGTGGGAGAGACTTCAGACAGTCTATAAAGAGAAATAACATAGCTTGGAATAAATTAGACGCCGATACATTGAAAAATTATCAAACTGAGCTGGACCATCGCCTGAAAACTTTTGATATAGATACTATTTCGGACAATGTTGATAGATTTTACGGGCACATTGTTAATGCAATACAGCAGTCAAGCGACATCACGCTTCCAAAGTCCAAATTCAATTATCATGCCAAACCATACTGGTCAAATGAACTCAAAGAAGCACATAAACTTCAAAGACAAGCTAGGTATATTTGGATAAATGAGGGAAGACCGAGGGGTGGTCAATATAATTCTTACAGAGAATATAAAGATAAGAAGAGAGACTTTAGAAACCTTCAAAAACTAGCTGTGGAAAAATATATGGGTGAGGTATATGAAGAAATTGAAACAGCACATGAATGCGATGTAAGGCACTTTTGGAAAGTGATCAATGTTAAGAGAGGGAACGATATAAATTTTTGTCAGGAACTATCAACTGATGGAGTTTGTGTCCGTGATGATGCTTCCATTGCAAATGGCTTTGCCAGATACTATGAGGACATTCACACGCCAAATTTTAGCCATAGTTTTGACGAAAACTTTTATGAATTTATAGAGAGTGAATTAAATCGGGCTCTACAAGATGGAACAAGCCATATCGAGGCCTTACAGACCAGTATCAGTGTAAATGAAGTAAGAGAAAGCATTAATAGTCTAAAGAAATCAAAAGCATCAGGCCATGATCGAATTTGCAATGAACATTTGATCTATGGCAGCGATTACCTCATAGAGTGTATGACAATTTTATTTACTCAGATGATTGATCAATCTTACATACCTGTAGACTGCAAAAAAGGGTTAGTAATACCACTGTACAAAGGTAACAGAAAATCAAAGAACTCCCTCGAAAGTTACAGGCCTGTTACTTTACTGCCTGTTATCTACAAAACTTTTGAGAAAATTATTCATGAACGTTTGGTAACTTGGCTCAAAGATTTTAATTCTAATATACCCAGTTCACAACAACATGGTTACCAAAAAGGTTTAGGCTGCACAACAGCGAGTTTTTCGCTGTTGCAATCAGTACAATATAATGTAAACATGGGTTCACGGGTTTTTGCTGCTTTTCTTGATACAAAAAAAGGCATTTGATACCGTGTGGCACAAAGGGTTACTTTTTAAATTATTCATGTTGGGAATTACGGGTAAATCCCTTTTGATATTTTTTAACATGTATATAAATTTACAGAGCAAAGTCCTTGTCAATGGGCAATTTTCAGACTGGTTCTCAATTGGCCAAGGAGTGAGAAAAGGGGGTGTTTTATCAACCTTGATGTACACAATATTTATAAATGACTTGCTGCTCCAGTTAGAGAATAGTGGATTTGGAGCAAAGATTGGATCCTTAGCTGTGGGAAATCCAACCCTAGCTGATGACATTTCACTTTTGGCTATATATCCTAGCAATCTACAAAAGCTGTTAGATATAGCATACGCCTACAGCAATAAGTGGCGATTTGAGCTTAGTGTCACAAAGTCATACATTATCATTTTCGGTCCCCAATACAAGAATTATGTCAATATGAAATGGTATCTTGGGCCGTCATGTTTGCCGGTTACTGATTCGGCAACACACCTGGGACACCGGATTAACTCAAAGCTGACGTCGCATGACGCAATACTCGATGCATGCAAGAAAGGGAAAAAATCTTTTCACGGTCTGTTTGGTATTGGCATTAAACCTAATGGTTTAAATCCTTTGGTTGCTGCAAATGTGATCAAAAAGGTAATTTTTCCTTCAATGTTTTATGGAAGTGAATTATGGTTTAATATTTCAAAAAGTGACCTCTCTTCATTGGATAAAACTCTGAGGTATGTTGCCAAACATTTACAAGGCTTCCCAACACATACAAGATCAAACATCGCTCTGGGAATGTTAGGATGGACATCAGCTCAGTCCGAAATTGATAGAAGAAAATTGATGTTTTTACACAGATTGTGTTTGATGCCTAATAACGTACATACTAAACGTGTGTTTAACGTTGCGTTATTTCACTTCATTTTGAGCGGATGCATGTCAAGCTACGGGTTAATTTCAAATCTATATTATACGTTAAAGAAGTTTGACTTGCTTGAGTATCTAACTGATTATTTGCAGCATTCCGAAATTCCAGATAAACAAAATTGGAAAGAAATTGTAAGGTCAAAAATTGCTGGTCTTGAAAATAGCCTCTGGAGAGTTCGTATGTCTAATCAAGCAGATTTTGATAGATTCTCTTCGATACACGAATCCTTGCGACCTGCCTCAGTATGGCAGTCTGCTAAAACCAGACAGCACACTAAGGTATTTACATATGTAGCTAAACTATGGGCTGCTGTTCCTCAAACACAGCTCGATATGTGTATTCGATGTGGGAATGTTTATACAGACTTGATACTTCATTGTTGTGTTGCTTGTCCTTATATGTCGGATTTCAGAAACTCTTTCTGGGATTTCCTGACTGATAAATTTCCACTGAGCCTGCATATTACGTTATTTAATGCAGAAGATGAGCTGCTACTGCAATATCTTCTAGGTAAAAGGTTACCAGCAGGTGTAATCGACAAAGAAAACTGCAAGTTATTCGCCCTGTATGCAGCATACTTTGTCATGCAGTGTGCAGCTATCTTCTGCAAATAAGGTACTTAAACTTGCAACTTATGCAGCTGAGGAACACTTTAATGATGGATATACTGTAAGAATCTATGTTCTGGTATTCTATTTTATATCATAGACGAACAATGTTATGATGTTCACACTATAGATCTCTTGACATTATTGTATGTACGAAGTAATTGATGTTGGTTCTACGGCGCCCCGGATTCACATTTTTTTTTTTTTTTTTTTTTTTTTTTTTTTTTTTTTTTTTTTAATTCGTGTTTGTTTGTTTTGTATTCATTTCTTTATTTTGGTACTTATTTATTGATTGTATTCAGATGATTTATTGTTATATCATGCAATCTTCTACGGAAGGAAATAAAGATGATGATGATGGATAATTAATCAATTTCCCACCATAGGACTTTGGGGGACTTTTCATATGTGAATCAATACAGCCTTCCAACTTGAATGCAACTGGTTTCATTTCTGTTGCAATTTGTCCTGGGTCAAACCACTATTTTGACTGGACTATATAGTCATCACATAAACCACTACCCGATGGATGCTGACAGCAGAAGCCAGATATTTAGACCACTCTGCTTATGCGACCACTTTCTTTCCGTCCCGCTGCTGGTCGTAATAGCGAATTTTCATAGTATATGATACCATTAGGTGATTACCTTTGAGCGACATATATATAGAACCGTTGGGCGACACATACAAATATGTCGCCCAATGGTTGGTTGTATGCATGAACGGAAATCGTTTTACCTTCCGGCGACAGTAAATTGGCGACCAAAAATATATGTTTGTCATTTATTTTGTCTTACCACTTTTTATGACCTTTTACATTCCTTTCAATAGCAATAGTCCATACAGAAATCACTATATAGGCACAAGAATGACTCGCAGATATTCACACATATTCAATGTACAAAGATGTCGCCAAAAGGTACCAATTTATATGCTGTCGCCTAAAGGTCGGATTTGTCATTATATATATATATATATATATATATATATATATATATATATATATATATATATATATATATAGCTTAGTCTGGATTCAGTTCACTACGTCTACTATTGATAATATATTTACACTCCACGTACTAATTACATCACCAGTTAATTCAGGTAACATATTATCCAATGCATGTATCGATTTTAAAAAGGTATTCAATTATATTGCAAGAAAATTGCAGTGGTTGATGTTTATTAAAATTGGTATTAAAAGTATGATATTCAATGTAACGAAATCTATGAGCACTACATGAATTTTATTGTAAAACGAGTGTACGACAAATGAAATGTTCAATACCGTTTTCATTTTCAATGTTTATTAATGGCTTAGATAAACTTTAGATGTAAAAGTGTATCGATGGTATTGACATTGGGGTCTAATTATGGTATTACTAATATGTTGCAAATTTTCAACAAGTAGTGATGGTTGACAAAAGGGACGAGATGCACTGAAGTACTAAAAATGGAAATGGAAATTAATAATAAATACATCTAAGTTTATGATTTTTCGGAATGGTAGTAGAGTCGCGAATAACGAACAAGTTTATTATGATGGAACTGACATTGAAATAGTTAGGACCTTTTTTTTACGACAGGCTACTCTTACAGAAGCTGAAAAATCTATAGTAGGACAAGCAATGAAATCATTGTTTACATTAAATAAGTACTTGTATTCATTTTCCGATATACGGTCAAACATTGCATGCAATTATTTGATGTTCTTATTGCTCCAGTTCTATCATAAAACAGTCAACACCGAATTACGTTGTATATAGTGATTTGGGGAGAGTTCTTTGTAGGAAATTTTTTTGGATTATTAAATACTGGTTAAAAATGGAAAATTCTCGCAGAAGAAAATGCACAAAAATTGTATATGCCATTTTATATGCAGAATATATAGTAGTAAGTCCAAATAAAATTTCGTCGTTTGTAAGAATTCAAGAACTTTTAGAAACACTTGATTTCGAACACGTAGGCCTATTGTTGCAACAAGATGTTGGTATGTGTTCCTACAAATAGTAAAGCAACATTTGTAAGACAACTTTATTCAGAATTGTAATTTTAGGCATGAATCTTCTAGTCCATCAAGGCTATATATTCATCTTGCAAACTGTTTGTCATATAATGAATATCTTACTTTCATAACTATTAAGAATTTTAGAATATCATTAACTGAATTGCGAACATCATTTTTTCAGAGACTCCAAGTTAAAACAGGTGTACATGGGTGAAGGCACAAGCGGTATCATGAAAATAGAACATCTGATTTTGTAGCGTGATAGAGGACGAATTTAATTTTATATTAGAATGACAGTGTTACATAGAATGGAGACGCAAGTATATACCTAAATATTACTTGAAGCATCCAATTATGGCCAAATTTATTCATCTCTTTTCAAGTAATAATCAGAAGTCGATACCAAATTAAGCAATTTTATATCTTTTAAACTTAACAATGATTTCATGAAGTCTGCACCATAATCTTTCAATTAATTTATTTAACGTTTAATTGTTTAAAAAGTGCTTTTTTGTCGTCTCCAGATTGTTAGTTATTTCTTTTATAGCAATTAACATACATTTCAAGAATGATAATGATTCATATTTTCACGCATACGTCAAAAGTTTCATTTTTGCTATTTAATTTTCAATTACACTGTGTGATTTAAAGATACTATATATGATCTATATTATATATATTTTTTAATATGTGTCTGCTATTACATCATTTTGGTATGAATTCATTCTGTATATTTATATGTTTGCAAAAGGCTGATAGGCTAATATGCGATAAATATTATTATCACATAGTTGGTACGCTTTACATATAGTGTGTGCAGTTTAATATTTTTGATATGTTAACTTGTTAGCATATCACTTTATATGAATTTGATTGGTCCAAATAAGCCCATGAAATTCTTGTGCAGTATTCTCTTTACTGATTGACTGCGACCGTGGGAATTTTCCTTACTCCGCCTTCTGGAACCTTTTGTTTTTTACTATTACTATCAATATTTTGGCGGCCATTTTTTTTTAATCGATTGCCCAAAGGGCATGGAGAAAAAAAGGTTAGGTCTCTCGGAATATGGCCAATATTCCCCACTGGAGCTCGATACAAATAAATTAATAGTATCGGTCAATGGATAGAGCAGGGGTATCAAACATATGGCCCGTCAGACTCATTATTTATTATTATTATTTATTGTTTTTTATTATTATTATTTATTCTTATTTATTATTATTATTTATATCAATTCTGGCCTGCCACAGCAAATTAGTGTGACACCCCTGGGATAGAGGGCTGGAGGATCCAAATGTAGAACTAGAACACGAGTACATTTTACCCAACCCCTAGTACTAATATTAGTACCCCTTTTTCGTGGACCATGTCGAGGCTACGACATCGTAGCTACTCACTCCAAGGACAAGCATGGTTTAAATGTTAACCGATAGGAGTAAATAAACTCACCTCTGTTTAGAGAAGAATGTGGACAAATGCCGGTATCCCGACTGACAGAAAGTTTTCCAACCACAGCATTCATCCAAATAAAATAATACAAATATCCGGTCACAAAAAACATTAAATCTTGAATCACTATTATACACAGTAATACCTGCATAGTCTAGATTTAGTAAATTTTTTGCATCCAGTCATAATCCCTTCACAAGAATATCCAACAACTGGATATCCAATTTATGAAACGCGTTGATATCCAATTTATGAAACTCGTTGAATAATTTCCAGCTTTTGTTCGCCAAGGCTCGCAAAAGCTGGAAATTATTCAACGAGTTTCATAAATTCAATATTAAATCATTACCCATTTGAGATCTTATTTCTTCTGTATGCTACCGGAGATTGATGACAGCGTCTGACGTCATTACTATTGCACGGGGTAGTGCCTATCCCTGAAATACCAGTTGAACTTAGAGTACGGCCTGGTCGAGGGTTACCATATATGGAATACGGGGAAGATCAGAGGACAAAGTCGCCGTCATAAAACAAGTGCATACGGCTGAGTGTTAAATTCGGCTTGCCTAGTAAGTAACTGCTTGTGCTCCTCGAATACTTTATTTCGACCTTGTTTTAGCCATTTGTGAGCATGAACGCATGGTCGTGTTGGTTAGAGCGCTGGTGCGTGTGAGCTAGGCGATATATACCATGTCATTCAATATATAGATAAGTGAGACTACGACGATAAATAGATAACCTAAAAGATAAAAGTTGAACACATCATAAATAATGGCACAGTTTAATGCTTTAAATGAATAATTCCTGAGTGTGTTAGTTATGCTATTACCATTGTTTTAGGAGTATAGATATTGGATATTCCAGCGTAGCCTATTCTAGGTTATTTGTAATTTGTTAAAATCTACAAACGAAGGAAAAAGATGCAGAATGGAAAAAGTAAAAAAATAAATAAGTAGATACGAATAAAAACAAACATAATATTAATTAAATATCGTCCAACCAGCTGATCTCGTGATAATCCTTCCATCGTGCGCCATGTTTCTCGCGACCTAACGCGCTTGTTTCGAGATAATGACGTCATCAACGGTGTCACCAGCGTTCTTCAAGAGTGACCGGAATGAATTAAACAGTAAATTCAGACAAAACAGGTACTTTCATGTAATTTTAAAAAAAATCATAATGAAAATCTATATTGTCACTAATGCCTTTTTTGTGTCAGACATTTTGGCCAAGAATTTTCTATTTTATTTTATGCTAAAGATAGCGCCACCGATCACATGATGACTTTGTTTACATATTTTGAACAGGAAAACCAACTTTGGGAATTAATACAACTAGATAGCCAATGTAAATATTTGGTTTTGATCATGTGGGGTTCTTATAGAACGTAAGAAAAATTTACACTCGAAATGTATATTCACTCCGGACTTTTTCGTTTCATTATTAGTTCATAATGAACATATATTCTACATCAAATACATTGAATCTATTATAATAAAATGTATATCCATTCACCAGTGTCTATTTTTAAATTAATCTCTCCCTCTGTCTCTGTATGTCTGCCTGTCTCTCTCAGTCTATTGAGTCATGTATTTAGATGGTAAAGAAAAAGCAAGCAGTAATGTAAGTGCACAAACTGCATATGGAATTAACGGAATTTTTTTTTCTTCATGTTTACATTTTATTTTTTTTATCTAAAATACATGGAGACGCTATAAACTAATAATATCCATACCTTGGCATAACTGACATATTCCGGTCATTTGCCACGTGACCTTTTAGTCAGTGTCGCGAACCATGGACAACACTTCTGGAGATAAGTACTCTTACACACGCTCGGAAAAACGGTAATTCTGAACTAATGTACATGAATGCCAATTTTTTTTAACGATGATTAAATGAGGTAGATATAATTGAACACTTTCTTTGGTTATTTGAATAGATTCTCACAATATTATAACGAAAGCATTAAAATTCACGTTAAGTGCACGAAAAGTGGTTGTTCGAGGATAATTGTATCTCCTTTGCTTGAAAGAATTTGAAAAAGGGCTGATATACTTTTCAAATGTATTGCAAAATATATTTGATCTCTCTATGGTCAATTTATTTGCTTATTGCATTTTTTTCTTATCCTTGAATCTGTTGTATTAGGTATGATTCAGATAAACGTGGTTGATTTAATCTTCACTAATCGCTTTGCTTACAATGTCGTCAGTCCTGTTTACTTACGAATTACATAGATGTTGCTTTTTCATCTTGTTTTAGACATGTGGTGTCGATGAACATTTACTTGAAAGTTTTTGCACAAATCCTAACAAGATTGCATTAAATCCGCTAAATCAAAGAGAAGAACTATTCCCGCAACACATATTTCAGCTGCTGGTATTCCTATATCACCTGAAATTTAATCCATGATAGCCAATATCCAGTTCAAAACAAGTTGTGATACTTTGTATTTCTAACACCTCGATAGTGTTCAATATCTCAGACCAAATCATTTTTAATCTCGTTTAATTTTTGCAACCTATATATATATATATATATATATATATATATATACAAACAGACACAGACAGACAGACACACACACACACACGGCACACCGTTGACTTTTTAAGTGTTCTTCGGCTAGCTTTTCAAAAGCAAAATGTAATTATGCTTTAGATGTGTGCCGAAGGTATACTCATTTGGTACGGAAGTATTCACTCTGCTTTGCACATGCTACATTATTTATCTGACAGTGAAGATTCATCAACAACAAAGCTACCAGTACACATTTATTTAATAATCATTTTTGATGAACTGTACTCAGCACTGATTCCGTCCTTTGCACTGTCTTCGTCGCCGTGGACTTTGTGTGGACAACGACATTTTCAAAATTCCTTATTATTATTATTATTATTATTATTATTATTATTATTATTATTATTATTATTATTATTATTATTATTATTATTATTATTATTATTATTATTATTATTATTTTGTTTAATTACTTTTTTTGGTCACTTAAAAAAAAAAATGTCAATATGTTTTAATATAGTTAAACAAATAGTCAGTACCGACAAAGGTAATCACAAGGTGAATTACAAAGCCAGTGTAGAATATAGCAACATTTGAAATCATGTAATTAACTTTCCGTATAATTTGTAAGGTTTCAAAGTAGTCGATTTGAGAAATTTGTAAATAAACAATATCACTGTGTAGATTACAAAGTTTGACAACGAATCGAAATTTTAGGAGCTCTAGCATTGTCAATGGACTCGTGCAAACCCTTATTCGTTTCTTGTCCATTTTTCCAGTTTTCAGTCAGGTGTTTGCACCTTATCTCTTTGTGTGTTCGTTTTTGCAATCTTCGAATTAAACCGAAGGCACACTTGCAGGGCACAATTCTGGAAAATGGGGTTATTGCTATTTTTGTTTTTGATAAATCTCCATTATTTATTTAGTTGTGCTTTGCCCACTTATCATAATTAAAATCATAATTTGCACGCGTGCCGTTGTCCCTCCAGGATAGGTTGCAGGGCACAAAGTGTCCATGTGCCTTCGGCGCACCTCTGAGGTAAAGGCACAATCTTTGGTAGTGGGATAGCTACAATATTGCACATGGTGGTAACGATTTATAAATGAAAGGATTTATGAAGATAATGATGAGATAGTACAAACACAAAATCAAATTCAAGTTGACAATAATGCAAATATTGCTTATGGTTCTGATGAAGTAAAAGGTCCACTGTTTCGACAAGAACAAACAGAAATTAAATTCGAGGAACTATTTAAAAATGTGATCATAAAGTAGGCTTGGATAAAGGTCAATGGAGAGAAAAGCCGAAGGGTTCAGTTGTATTAAATAATTACAAGATGGGGATTTTACAAACCAGCATCTAGAACCTAGTTTTATCATAAGAGAAGAATTTCAGGATAAATTAAATAGACCCCGATGTACTGGAGTAATGGCAGAGACTGTGTAACACACAACAAAACCTAAATATCCACATGAATCCGCTGTTGGGAAAGGCAATGAATAAAGTAATCGAGGAAATAGAGATGCGAAAAGTAAGACATAAATGAGCCATTTGATGACCTGGTATGAAAAGCAGAAACTTTTATTAAATGATTACCAAGGAAGAATTCAAAGTGTTGATCTTCCACCTGCATTGAAAAGACTATTCACTACACAAGAGGAAAGATAATTAAGGACTTATGTACAGCCGAGGAAGCTATCAATTCTAAAATAGAATATAAGAAATCTTATGTTGAAATCTATGGAACACATGTTTAAGAGCGAAAAGAAAAAATCAGGAAAGAAACGGTCCTAAACATAAAAGCCTACCTGAAAAAACAAAGCAAAAAAAAAAAAAAAAAAAAAAAAAAAAAAAAAAAAAATTTGGAAATTATTGAAAGCATAGAAGCTCAAGCAGTTGGACATATAACCAAGTTTGATAAAATATATGGACAAAGTATTAACAAGATTAAGAAAAATGTTAGAGAAATATTACCACTAGGCGAAACATTGAAACAGCAATTTATAGAAAAGGATGTGACAATTGCTGTTTTATTAATGCAAGTAGTATGAATATATCAGCTGTTCCTCCATCAATGACTAACACTGTGAGAGATGCAGTATATGGTGCTAGAGGATGTGCCAAGAAGCAAAGATGATTCGATCGTTGAAAAATTAAATAGGGCTTCATGAATACCGGTTCCTTAAGAGTGCTGGCCAGATTGTTTCTTTCTTGGTTGAACTTGTGTCATGTTGCTACTTATTTTCATTAGCGGGTTTTGATATTTGCATTTGTGATCAAAGGCATCAACAAAGCATCTGCTATGATTCACGAAACTCGTCACAGTAGGTGAATGAAAGGTTTGTAAATTATTTGAAAATGAAACACGGAACAGCTTCTGTAACCGTTAGTATCGATATAAATGACTGTTTATTTCAATCCTGCGTTTTGGTCTTTCTAAACTTGACTTTGTCCACATGTATGCTTCATCTCCTTGTTCCACAATTTCGTGACTGTCAACACTTACGTTTCCCCTCCGACTACATGTACTAGAGGAGCTGCATTACCTGATCGAAGCACAGCAGCAACATCATAAAATCAATCTTCTTTACATAATTTTACTCAGTTATCATCTTATGAGATTCTTTCACATGCATTTATACATGTCTGAAACATACTTAAGTTTAGGTAATTGTCTGAATATTTACCTGAGCATCGATTATCATGTGTACTTCTCAAATCAAGTTATATACAATGGTTATCAGTGTACAAAGTTTCAACACTTACACTTGCCTCACTTGTGAGCATCTACATTTTTGTATATGTTGATTTAAAATTGTATACCTAGTTGAACGTATCACTACCATGCAATCTGTTATAATGTGTGCTTTTCACATCAGCTCAGGTGAGGTGCATTGGAAGTCAGTTTAAATACAGTTACCACTTACGTTATTGATTTCTGCTTTTGGTGTTCATCATAAAGAAAATACGTCGTGGCTTCAGTTGAAAACCATGAGAAAGAAAACAACCTGTGGCAGGCCTTCTAAAGTCACTGAGATTGTTGGTATTGCTGAGTTGTAAAACTGTTTTGAATCGCTTTCTTCGTCTTTATTTTACATAGTATCAAAACACTCTTTGAAGCGCATTCTGGAAGAATCGAATATTTGATTTGTTAAAGTTGTATTTGCTGCTGCTGCTGCTGCTGCTCTCTCTCTCTCTCTCTCTCTCTCTCTCTCTCTCTCTCTCTCATTAACTGATTGCGCAGTTGATTTAGAAGTAATCGTACTATACTGTAGACAAATTTTGTCCAGTTCGTTGTCTTGTTTACCACCTTCTACCACTTAAGAGGATTTTGTAAGTGTTACGGTTTTTCTCTGTAATTCTTCAACGTTTTATCGTGTCTAATTCTTCATCAACTTCAATTTGATCAAATAATCTGAAAAGATAGTTGCTAGCCCTTTGCCGAGTGTTGCTCCAATAATGTCTCCTGCTGCTCTGATATTTTGGGGTAAAAAATAGTGATACTGCTGCTAGTTTTACATCCTGACTGAATAGTTGGTTCTGTTTTGTTTTCCAATCTAATTATCAAAACAATTGTTCTCTTTTTGATGGTATATGAATATTTTCCAATCTAATTATCAAAACAATTGTCCTCTTCCAGATGGTATATGCATGTTTTCCAATCTTTTTATAAAAACAATTGTTCTCTTCCAGCTGGTATATGCATGTTTTCCAATCTAATTATCCAAACAATTGTTCTCTTCCAGATGGTTTATACATATTTTCCAATCTAAATATCAAAACAAGTGTTCTCTTCCAGATGGTATATGCATGTTTTCTTTACGTTGTAAGGCAGTGGTTCCCAAACCCCGGGTTGCGACCCAAATGAGGGTTGCGAGGATCCTCGCGACCATATGCTGGTACTGCATTTGGGTCGCAAAAGATGGTATTTAGGGTCGCGATCAAAAAAGTTTGAGAACCACTGTTGTAAGGATTAGATTCGTGCACTGCATGTTTACCAGAGTTACGTTAAGATTCTTTTTTAACATCTAATAAGTAGGCAACAATTTGATTGCCTGCCTCTAATCTAATGTTAAAGTCCATATTAACATCCTACAAAATCTGTAAAGGTTTAAATCATACGTTAATGAAAATTGTGTAGAATTCTGAGTTTTTAAAATTTGAATTACATATTGATCTGCTAATATTTTAATCCAACAGGACGATGTGCGAACATAGTCAAATATATAAAAAGTTACCTAATTTCTTGCGATAAATCAGTTTGATAAAACTTGTACATCTAAAAACTCTCATCATTCTGGTTGTAGTAAACATTGTCTGCATAAACATTGCAATAATATCGATAGTATACCATTTCCGTTGTCAGTTGGACTGATAACATATATGTCTTCTTCAGGGAATGCGTCTATTGTAATACAGCTGTCTATTTGTATAGGCAAATTTAGCGCAGCTAAAACATAAACATCATATACTTTTTTCCAACTTGTATTCTTTTCTGTAAGTTTCTCTAGGATCCCTTTCCTTCATGGTTGATTTCATTATTACTTATAGTTTTTTTTTTTATATCATGTCGTCAATTCTGTTTAAATTACTGATGCTACTATTACATCATTTTTAAAAACTATGTCGTAAATAAACTTTGACTTATTAATGTTGTACTAAACCTCATAAAAGTCAAAAGAACAACTACACCAGTAACTAATCCTGGAGCACCTTCTTCGCATACAACTTGAAAAGGTTGCCATGCTAGCCCCCACCCCATTCCAAACAACATTGTATGCTATTTCGTATTTTTAAAACACTTCTACTACAGTGTTAAATCTCTCTTATCAAATCATTTTAAACTCATCAATTTTGTGCAACATAATACTAGGAACATTTTCAGTTGGTTTTGTACCGCAGAGGGAAGCTATCGGCAGTTTATGACATAACGGTAGAGCACTTGGTACTTTCTCACTTATTTATATATAGGAAAGAGACCGTTTCGACAGTGTTGTCATAGCCGGTTTTATTGACTCTGTAGATGCTGTGTTAAGTACATGATGGCCTTTGGTTCGTAGCTGTCACCGCTACGTTTTACAGCTTGTACTGTTGCATTTTTCACATTCATCTCTGGCTTGCCTTTTAAAACAGAAATGTAACTATCTTTTAGTCCAGAAGTATTAATTTTGTTTGAAGATACTCCGCTATTTATTGGGTACAAATTTCTCATATACAAGTTCATTTGCTATTAGGTAGATAACTGTGTGCTGTTTTAAAGAAACTGGAATCATTAGCTTAATAACCTTGTCAATACCCATGTTTGACGGCGGACTTATTAGAAACATTACCAGCATTTCTGGTATTGTTTTGGACAAAGTCCATGCTTTACCGTTGTAAGAAGACAAAGTTGGGTCATGTTGTTCTTAAGTTATGTTGATTTTCATGGTTTCAAACGACTTGCTCAGTACAGACTTTGTTGTCTCTTCAGATTTAACAACATAAACAACTCCACTTCTGACCATGAAAAGGATGCTTTGAACAGGTACACCACCACCTATCAGGTAATAGGTAGGTACATTTAATATTTTCTTTCATCTTGTACATTTTGGAATCTCCTTGTTCTTTCTTTCAACGCTCAACATTGGTCTTACAGAACGTCTCCCAAGTTTTCTAACAATCTCAACTTTATGTAGATAGTTTGGCTTTTGTAAAGTTACATTTCAGGTTCTTTATTACTCTTGCCTTCGTTTTCATTTTTGTGTTCGCTGTTTTCCATTTAATTTACACAAACATTTGTAAGTTAGATCAGTTTTCCTCTGAATCTGAACATAGGTTATGACTTGTAGGTTAATTGCAAGTCATATTTCCGTATGATTATTATTAGTAAAAAATAATTTGAAATTTCATTGTTTAAATAAACAAGACGGATACAAAACTATGTCCCACATACGAAAAAGAAAACAAAATAACTGAATTAAATAAAATCGGTTACTGTATATCCGGTAAAAGAGAGTACGTGAGAAAATGGAGAGATCAAAAATATGGTAAAACAAATGAAGAGATGAAAGTAGAAACGCCATAATGAATACTAGAGAATATATATATATATATATATATATATATATATATATATATATATATATATATATATATATATATATATATATATATATAACACAAAACAAAGATGCCATTCACCTGAGAGCACTGACTAAATATATTAAATCAGATACGGCGTGGAAAATACGTGATGTTTTATCAATTGAATTTTATCCTTGTTACCAATTTTGTCAAAACCTGAAGTTGTTAGTGGAGCTGATTTAACTATAGATCATGTATGTCATACCTTGCTCTGCATTTGATCCATCCAATCCAGAGCAGTTGAGTAAATATTTCCACTGATCACACACAATATATATAATAGCCAATTAGAAAGATCTAAAAATGACAAAATGCCTTCGAGGAAAGAGGCGCAAGAAAAAGACAAAGACTTTGAATTTTCCAAGATGACTAACTTTATCCTTGAGGAAATTTTGAACGATATTGTCTAGTCATTCTTTCATTATGGACTTCATTATACCATAAGTAGATAACCATTGTGATTAAAACCGAAAATGTATCAACAACAATACAACATGCATTTATTTATTAATCATTCATTCAGTATTTCCTTATTTAAGGTTATCATTTCGAAATTAATATGTGCGAATGTAATCAAACCTGCATTTAATGCAGATAGAGGTAATCTCAGTTTGAACTACACAAATCCCGTGATGTATATTATTCTATTCAAGTCCTGTAATTATGGTTCAGTTAATTTTGCAACCCAAGTTATCGATTTGAGTTTTTACTTTAAGTTCTCTAACTTGTCGATTGGAAGAAAACTTCTAATCAGTGATGACACTCTATAAATTCCAACATCCGGAAATTACTTCTAAATTGTGGAAGCTTTAGCATTTACAAAGATTCTTATGTCTTCTTGACCTGTTTCTCTTCCATTTTTTCCAACTTGGTTTCAGTCATATTTGTACCAGTTATCTCTATTTATATTCCATTCCAATAACTATGTTTAATTCCTGCTTAGATTCATAAATTCCTAAAGAAAGTTTCCAGGGCTCTGCCGTAGTTCTTTCTCCATTTCTCTGCTATTTATATAAATCAAAACTAATTGAGAGTGTTGGTAATGATTTTAATTATTTAATTGAAAATCCTTTGTATAAAGATCATCTAGATGCACATATTCAAACGGAAGCAAAATATACTATAAATTTTGCTAATGATTTTGCAGAGCAAAGTGTCAGATGTTTTGATGATGTCAAACCAATTAGAGATTCAAAACTTTCACATTCGCCAAAAGTTCTCGCCTTGTAGTGTGGGAGGGGGGATAAAACACGGCCTTGTAATGAATTAATTAAAATACAATTTGGGGAAAACCAACCTTCACATAAAAACCACACTATTATGTAAAACCATATGGTAAGACATTTAAGATCTCTAGGATAGGCAACATCAAAACGCTGCTAGCACCCAGCACTATCGCAGGCCAGACTGGCAAGGAGTTGCTTGTTACAATATGCTGGATAAAACCAAGTTTTCCAATGGGTGTTGCCTATTGAAGAGGAGATACGACTTAGATATCCACTTGAACCCAGTTTCAACGACAGCCAATAAAAGTACCCGAAGAAATAGATATGAGAACAATAGACACAAAGGATCCATTTGATCAACAGGTAAGAGTAACTGAGACTAGAATTGACGGATATTACAGAAGAATTCAAAGTGGATAACTCCCATCAGTATTTAAGCAATCATTCATTACACTATAGAAAAGAGAAATAAGGGGTTATACAAATGCTGCCGAATTTATAAAATCAAAAATAGAATCCGTGCAATCTAATGTTGAAATATATGAAGAGAGAAATAAAAAAAATAAAAAATAAAAAACAGATTGAAGAGTTAAAAAAAGGACATCATCTACGAAACAGACCCAAACCAAAAAACTGTATTATAAGAATAGTTGGGAAGTGTTGAAAGCATACTAGCTCAAGCAGTTGAAGATCTAATACAGTTAGAGAGGAATCTGAGTAAACATATTGAAATAATAAATGACAAGATTAGAGGCAAATTATCGTTAGGTGAAAGATTGAAAAGATTATTCAAATAAAGGTGTAATAATTGCTACAATAGCTACAGAGAAAGTAATGATGGCTCAATACAAATTGCTCTGTCTGTAACACTTTTGGCCAAAAGGTGTTTCCCACACCCCTGTTTCGCCTCAACATCCTACTCCTCTTGTCTCACCTACAGCACGTCCTTCTGCTCTTACTCCATCTGCTTCTACTCCAAGCGGATCATTTTATGTCAAAATAGAAAATGGATTGGCAAATTAAGTAAAAGTTGTCTGAGTTATCGAAAAAACTTGCAGTAGCAACGCCTGGTATTATTGACAGTATGATCAGTTGATTTTAAGAGTTTGGGCCAAATTGTTTCTTTTCTGGCTGATCACGTATTAATTGTTTCTGGCATTAGTTGGTTTGTTATTTGCATTGTTGTTCAAAGGTGTAGACACGATATCAAAGAGGATAGCAAAATTCGTAACCTACTTAATAAAAGAACACAATACGGCCCCTGCAACCATTAGTATCAATATAAATGATTGTTTGTTTGTTTCATGGTCAATATTGTTTTTGTCGGTTCTAAATTGCTTGTGTTCCTTGAACCTACGATTATCGGATATCATTAGCAGACATGGAAATGGAACCATCGTCGCGTGAGGTGAGATATTTTGAAGAAATATCATCATCATAATCCATAATGTTTACTCCATTTGTATTCCTTTTTGTCCTCTACAATTTGTTGTCGTTCTCTTACAGATTGTTTATCAGCCTTCGAAATACCGTTCTTTCCCACGTCAGTATTAATTGTAAGAGTTAACTCCAGTTTAAAGGGTAATGGACTGTTATAAACATCCGACGATGCTACTCATTTTCATGATCCTTTCACTGGTAATAGAAAGATACTGCCACGGCCAACAAGATGTTTTAATTTCACTTTTTAATCTGTTGTATATTGAAATTTTATCATAATGTTTTTACCTATGTCGTAATCTTGCAGTCATAGAATTAATAGTTCCATTAACTACTTAGCAGTGATACTGCTGTAGCAGATTGTGTAATAATGTTCTATTTTGTAGCTATGCACATAATATACAGATTACAAAGGCCTTATACTTTGATCCTGTCCAGCTATTTCTTCACGTCCACCAAGTAGCTTTATCTTTGCCGAAGAATTTATTTCATCAGCTGACAATGTCCTCCATTATTCAACAGTACATATTTCATAGGTAAGTATGAGTCTGTAAAAGCAGCCAACACAACAGTAGTTGCGGTGTAGACTCTCTTAAACTTTATGTACCGTTTTGTTCCTCTGGCGCAATAGAAATACTTTGTTTCCCCTTGAGGTGACTCACGCCATGCTGTGGTGGAATTTAAAAGTGTACAGATCAAGCTAAATTGTTATATATATATATATATATATATATATATATATATATATATATATATATATATATATATATATATATATATATATATATATGCTATTGTGATTTGATTTGACTGCATCATTATCGGGTAGAGGTGTTTCACATTCAGACAAAGGTTTTTGCATATGGAAATAAACAGGAAATTTTTATACAGATTTGACTAATTATAGTACCTTTATTTTTCTTTCTTCTATTAAAAGTCAGTAGGAAGTCCTCAAACGAAGTGTTTCCACCCATTCTGCCCAATTTAATTGATTCTGCCAAACGTTTATGTCATACTCACTGTATTCTGTATCTTTTCACACAGTAGTCATTGTCAAATTTTAAAGTGTAGTTATCCAAAATGTCCAATGGCTTGTACGTGACAAATTCAGTATAGTCGATTTTAACCTCGATACATGCATTTTTCAGTGTTAATTTAGTTCAGGTGAGTAAACCAATTTATTGCATTAAACTGAATCGCAAGACAATGGTTAAGTGCTTGTTTGTTTGTTTTTTTAAAATTTGAACCATTTTCGAAGGCAGTGTTTTAACTCCTTCATTTTCTTTTTGTTTGTCTTCAGATGGCAGTATTTTGAAGGCTTCTGTCATTAAATATGATTCGTGTGATCATGTTTAGCGCGCTAAGGTATGCACGTTCTTAACTTCTCGGAAGAAAGTACAGGTCGCTTATATCACTGCAAAATAGATTAATGTCTATGACAGGGTCTAGCCTCTATCTTCTACTTGACTCGCATGAATTAGTCTTTTCACAAATTTTGAAAAACAATAGGTTAACATATTAAGCTTTCCAGCTGATGTATTCTCATGGAATTTTAAGATTTCTCAATTATTTCAGCATATTCGAGAATTTCTGAATATCCAAACAGTCGAATAAAATGTGAAAAATAAAATTTACATTGGCAACAACAATTGGATATTTATGTAAAAAAAGACATGATTTATCGTTTTAAGGTATAGTTTGTTTTCAAGATAGATTTGGTAGCAATGTACATATATGAAAGTACCTAGTTTACTAATCGGGCGGTCCCAGCCTGGTTATCACTGAAAATTTGTGAAAGGCTCTTTATATGAAATTCAAAGAGATTGTATGAATTTAAGCAAGAAATATATGAACAAAAACTGCAGACACTGCAGCTTTAAAATGGCCAATAAACAATATTTGTTTTTATTAGACATGGGATATTTCCGACATAGTTCAAATAAATTTAACTAAACTTAATTACAACATAATTATCTACACATTTAAGCTGATTATTAAATCAGAAGTATAAAAAGGAGAGAAATTACTCTTATAAAATTTCACGATAGTCACGTAATGTTCGCTGAAAATTGTACTTTATGACGTTATTAGTGACAAATTTGTATTGACCATTTTTTAAACAATTCATAAATATCATCAGATTATACAAACAGTCAGGTGTCATTTCCTCGTGTAATGAGAAATAACAACTCGCATTTGAGTGTACGACTAAATTCACCTTAGAGAGTCATACACTTTCTTCTGACAATTTCAACACTTTATATAGTTGGGTTTAACGGAACTTTTAACACATTATTGGTTGTATTATGCTGAGGAAATGGGAACTAAGTGCTATCGCAAGGTCACAAAGAGGCAGCTGACCCGGTCTGGCCTGAGTGGATATCAAATCCGAAAATTCTTTGAAGAGTCCGAGGCTCAACCAATGAGGTATTGAGCTATCAAGGCACTAACACTTCATGAGGACTTCTATTGCAGACTTGTTCTTAGAGTTAACTAATATCAAAACTTCCTCCAAATGCATGGAAATGAGTTGCATTGATGTAACTGAGTTAGCTTATTTTAAGTTTTTTTAATACTTGGAAGGACCCATTTTTGGTCATTGATAATTATGACGATTATAATTTTAATGTACACAGGAAAATTAATTCATATCTTTAAATATTTACAGCTTTCAACATGTCATAACTGGGGCGAAAATCTGATTAATTTCTTTTAACAATACTAAGATTCAGAATCAGTGCAATGCTTTAAAAATATACGTCGATCTCCTTATAAAGACGTGTTGCTATGAATTTCCTTAAGGCAACCCCCCTCCCCAAAAACAACATTTTATATATATATACACACACACACACAGTATATTTCAAAACTCATGACTTAGTTGAGGAGAAATGATGGATCAATAATAAACGATTATCATGAAATATTAAATGAAACTAAAGTGTTTACTAGGAGAATCTTTATCAATCTAGAAAATTACATCTAAACTTAAGTAATCTTCTTATCTCACAGTGTGAATCATTTGAATTACAGAAACTTACATTTAATGACCACAATTCAATTGAAGGATTAATTACATTTGATGAATTACTGCCTAGTTTTTAAAAATATTAATAACGTATAAAAGCCCAGTCTCAGATGGGTTTACTGCAGAAGTTTGTTTGGAAGTATTTGAGTTTTATTTATTCGTAGATATGTAAATTATTGTTTTCATTAGAGTGAATTGTCAGCTTATCAGAAAAAAGGAATTATAACTTGTGTTACAAACAGCAATAAAGTTGAATTAATAACTAAAGAATTGGAGACCTATATCTCTTCATTTATATCTAGATATAAAACTTGCCTCAGCAACCACTGCGAATAGAATTAAGAAACATGTATCAAAATTGACACACCTATATCAAAACGGATCTCATTTCTGGTTGATATATATGGGGGAAAAAAGAATTACTTTATGAAATAATGCAATATGCACAAGATAAGAAAATCCCTGGATTTTTTTTCTTCTTTTTGACGTTGAACGAGCCTTTGATTCAGTTTCATGGTAGATTTATATATACAGTTCTTTTTAAAAATTTTGGCCTAATTGTACAAAATTGGATTGAAATATTTTATAAAGATATTAAATCATGTGTCGCTGTGACTAGTCATGTTTAACAATGGTTTTCCTATTGAATGCGGTTGCATGCAAGGTGATCCGTTAACGCCATATATTTTCATTTTTTGTGCTGAGATTTTAGGATATTTGATTGAATTAAATCCGGTGATCATATTTATAAAAATTTATAATATAGATATATATTTTATCCCAATATGCAGATGATACTCTATTATTGTTGATGCTATTGAAATGTCATGACAGCTACCCCTATACACATTTAAGTTCTATTGCAAAGATCTCCGGCCTTAACATTGAAAAAACAATTGCTGTTTGGTTTGGATCAAAGAAAAATAGCACATGTTTTATCAGGAGAATATTCATTATTCGGAAAGGGGTGTTTTCACACTAATTGGCATTAAATTCACAAAATTTGAGGGAAATTATCAAAACTAAATTATCGTGACAGAACTCGTGAAATAAAATTCATGCTCACAATGGTCCAAAAGAATTCTGACACCCTTTGTAAAGCAAAATCTGTTATAAAACGTCTTGAGATGTCAAAGATAAATCATCTGATTCTTAGACGACCTAATCCACCATAACCTGTTATGAATAAACTTAATCAAATGTTTTTTCTTAAATTTCTTATGGGATAAATCATCTGACAATATGGATTGATTAGTCTGCTCTCGCGGATATTCTAAAGGAGGGTTGAAAAATGATTAACATTAAAATATGTATTGTTGCATTAGAAACCTGGATATGTAGACTTATTCTGGATACAGCTAAGTGTAAAAACTTATTACTTCAAACATGTTCAGAAGTATTTTATATTTTTGGTTTTGGAATCGAACTTCTTAAAAATATTTCTAGATGTTTGAAGAACAATGTTTAAAAGGATGTTTTATTTCGTTGGTCAAAACTAAAGGAAATAAATAGCCTGAAGCAAGCGTTTCTCACTGAGCATTATTCAATAATAATATCAAAATCGGAAGTAACAGCATTTTCTATACGCATCTGTATATTTTTTTTAACAATTTATCCATATACAATAAACTTTTTACACTATGAGGGTATTAGACGTGCTATCAAGGAGTATTTGACGGTACAGGCATTAAAAGCATCAGATATTCTCTTGCAAAGACCATCTATGTCATTCCCACTACAATTTACATACTTAAACGAAAGGTTGTCAATATGTTTACCGAGTTTTAATGAATTTGTTTTTCTATATCCAAACGCTGAAGAAATGGAGACTTGGTGGAAAAATAAATATTGGTACATAAGTGTACAAAAAGATACTCATTTTAAATGGTTCCAATTGAACGTTTTTCACTGAAATCTACCTAAACATTTTCTTTTATAAAAAATTAATATTAGACAAGGTAAATTATGCTATTTTTGAATTATTTTTGTTTTATATTATTATTATTATATTTTTTTTTTTTAGATACAGATGAATCGCTTTTTTCCATTTATTACATTATTTTTGCTAAAGTAAAATTGAATACACTTGTTCAGGTGGCTGAAATATAAATGCATACACCTTGAACAATTTAACTTTACAACAGTGGATATAATATTTGGATAAAACAAATAGAACAAGCCAGTAGGATGAAATTTTAAAATTTTATTTTACTTTTGGGGGAAAGAGCTACATTATTCAAATTACATATTCACAATAAAGTTTTTAAACTTGAAAACGTCAAAAAGAAGTATCATAAAGGTTAGTAAGGATGACAAGTGTACAGCCTACACAAATTGCGATTTGGGTGAAGTTCATTGAAAGATGCAATGCATACGAAAGTCCAGGCCCGTATAAATCTTTAAGTAAAACTTGAGATCATGGTGAAACTTTAACAGCCTACAAGTTCAATCAAAGTAAAGTTTGAATCATTAAACTTTTCTGGTTTTTTTTTCTACCTTGAGTCCCTTCTTATGAGTGCTGAATTACATTGACCTTGACGTTTTCTCAAGTATCGTATTTGGTTTTGATGTTTTGATCTTCAGCATGAGTTTCATGGTCAAAAGTTATCAAAATTAGGTGACCTTGCCTCAATTTCATCAACATAAGTCTGAAGTTAAGTATAAATTTAAGGAAATTCGATTAGCTAATTTTACATTCGGAGCAAAATTTCACCCCAATCGGGCATGGGATAATAAACTCTTTAAGCTTCAGATTTTGTTTTCTATCAATGAAAAATGTCGTTATTTTGAAAGATCATTTCTGATTGGATGACAGTGGCAAGTGTTACGACTAGGGGTTTGAATATGTAACAAAAGAAAGAAAGGACTATAACAAGCTTTCACAATTTTGAAAAATACAAATTAATTTCCTAAAATATAAAATATTAATAATAAAGTTAAAGAATTAAAAATAACTTACAGTGTAGAAATTCCTTAAATAAATCCTAAATTGTTCTATAGAATCACTACTCCAAAAACTGTCCAAGTGTATTCCGAATGAGGACGACTATGTGCTTATGGTGTCAACGAGAATCACAGTTCTAAATCCAAATGGTTATTAATTTCAGGTAAATTCCTGTGAATGTAGGAATATCACAAAAGTTCTTGAAATGATTCCGATAATTTCGACGGAGTAGAATAAAGTTCAGATCTTTGAATAAAAGTATGTAATCCCAAAAGTACTGTTTAGAGTTAAGAGTTCATGAACAATAAATAATAATTCCCTCTATGACAATTTACCAAATGCTGTAACTGCCAAGAATGAATACACAGTGATTAAAATATCGTTTTAATATTATCTATAACTGCGTTGTACAATATTAAAACCCAATCTACTCCGTCTCAAATAAAACAAACCTAAATTGCAATGTTAAAATTTCTTACAAAGTAAACAAGTTGTACTTCTTTACTGAATCAATGGGAATTAGGTCATGGTATAATTTCACCACGCGGCTATTCACCTATGACTTATGGCATGTGTGTTTAACCAACATTCCTAACAAGATATACATGTACTCAATAATAGCATTGGTTACTATTAACATAAATATACAATTATAAAACCAAATGGTTCATAAACCAAATGAAAATACTATATTATTATTTAAAAGATGATAAATAAATTCCGTACTACCAGTGAAGCTCAAACTAAATGTTCTATAAGTTTTTATAATCTCCAGGCCAGATCACGCTGGATTCTAGAAGTACATCTAATTCATTTAGTACTTAGGTTCTGTTTGAATCCACACCAGATCTTGTTTCTTATTTTATGATTTCAAGAAAACTTAAAGGTGGGAGAGAGAAAAAAAATTAAAACAACCACAAAAGAGATAAGCTGAACCATTCAAAACAATAAAATAAAAATGTTTCAGATTATATAGTCAATGGGGTTACAAGATGTATAAGTGGTCCTTGGGAAGAGAAAGAAATACAAATGTCCACGCAAGGTATGACAGAATTTTTTTTTTGGTAAATATGAATGATCGATTTACAATGCAGTCACACTGTTTTCCTT